>JASDQU011103796.1:23932-43897 GCA_032191745.1 Picea mariana
CTAAAGTTTAATATATATATATATATAATTGTTTATAATTTATATATTAAAGTTTATAATTTATATATATTATAACTATAAACTTTATATATTGTGTTCAACCCCATGTTGCAGAGCCTGTCCCCGTCTGTGCTCTCCAACAAACCATCACCCATAGCAAACGTTTCTGCATTCTCCAGTGAATCATATATTATGCTTGTTATTGTTGCAACTTGCAAGTGATTATTGCTGTAAGTTTTGAAGGCATCCTCGAAATCCAAGGGCCCCACGAGATAGCAGTGTCATGGTTGTCTCTATTCCGAGATTATTTTGTCTAGTTTGTCGTAGAATGACCATTTTGCATGATACAAACCCTGAAACTCTGCCTTCCACGTGATTCAAATCTCTGAACTTCGCCTTTTGGAACCCTTGTGGAGATTTGGGGTGGACCTTGTGCAGATCCAAGTGGATCCAGATTCAAATCCATATCTGGGGATCCATGGGTCCGTCTCCCAGAGCTGATGTATCCAGTAATAGAGGAAGAATCATACTATTCAAGACATTGCTTGTTGCATGTTGAACCTAGTGTTCAATTTTGGGCAGAAGCAGTATACTTTGTTTTGTATCTTATCATTAGAAGTACCAAAGATGTTTGCAATATTACTCTGGAATAATCATGGATTGGAGGAAAACCTTCCTTGAAGCATTTGAACAATTTCGGCAGCACTATGTATGTTGTGAATATTCTTGAAAAGAAGTGACCCAATTTGTTTGATCCCACAAAGCACTGTTTTTTGTTGGGATATGATGAAATATTATAAGGCATATAGACTTTGGAGCATACGGAAGTAGAAGAGGATAAGGACATGAAGGTCTATATCTTTGATGAAGGAGAGGCTCAAGACACTCATGGTAATGGCGAGCAAATCTGCTGTAGATCCTCAGGGAGAGCCAAAATGGTATTAGAAATGTGGAGCATTTTTGCTTATCATAGCTTGAATTAAGTGAAGGTGTTATACTCAAAGACAAACAAGTGGAAAGTACTYTGGTTTGGAAAAACTTTCAGAACATAAAGTGGCCATTGGTAAAATTTGCTTTGATGATCCATGGATGAATGTAGAAGAACAATGCTCTTTGGAAGAACCTTGTGACAAACTAGAATGGCAGGAAGCTATGAAGAATCAAAAGATGCCTCTAGAGGAGTCATYTGAGATACTTTGAATCCTATGAATCTGAGGCCATCGCCCGAGGGTGGGATGTTATCTACARTTTTATATTTGGAGGTTGGCGTGAGGTTTGAAGCTATTGGAGGTTGGCGTGAGGTTTGAAGCTATGAAGAGGCAAGACTAAGATATATTTGATTAAGGAGAATCAAACTTGGAAAGTACTCATTTACAACAAACAGGGACAATTAATGAATATACCCATGAATGGGAAGCCCTAGGTACTAGATTATCCAACCTTACAGAGGATGAACTGCTAAAATTGTATATTTCGAGATTAAAACCCATTATCCACAATGAGCTAGGATTATCAAGACCTAAGAATTTGGTTGAAGCTAAAGCATGGCTAAGATAATCAAAAGAAAGCTCAATATTCGACATGAGGTAGCTTTCGGACTCTTGAAGAAGACAACCAATTACAATGCATCAAGTGATTACAACACTACTAAACATTACCAATTAGACAGGGAGAAAAAGAAGGATAACAATTATCGTAAACGTCGTAAAAATTGGACTCGGGGCATAGATGTGAAGACATGTCATTACGCTTGGATATTTAAGATTTTTGCTAAGTCTGGGTTTATATTCGTGTTTGGGCTTGGAAGGATTTTTCAGAACAAAATCATTTATGAAATTGATTGATGAGATAAGTAAGTGATTGTGAGTGGTGTTTTTGGAATAGTCAAAAGTAACAGGGATATTCGCAGGAAAATGATTGCTAATGGAAAGTCCAATGCCAATGTACTTTGCCATCAAAGATACATGCATTTGTGTTTTCTCATTTTTCCCTTCTAAGTAGGTTTGAGATGGTTGATGGCCTACCTAATATGGAAAAGACAAAAGGAAGATGTAAGACATACTCTGATAGCAAGTTGCACAAAGAAGTTATTGACATGAGACCAGGTAGAACTTTGGAGCTTGTACATATTGAAGTTTGTGGTCAGATAAGACACCATCTTTATCAAGTGCAAGGTATTTAATGCTTGTTATTGATGATTTTTCGCGAAAGTCATAGATTTTCTTTCTTAAGCAAGAGATAGATGCTTTAAATGGTTTTTACAAAGTTTAATGTGAAGGTAGAGGAAAAATGTGGTAGGAAGATATGTTTTCTCCAATTCTATAGTGGAGATCAATTTGTTACTAAGTTGCACGAATTGTGGAAATGTCTAGAAGTTTTCGAAATGGGGACATTTGGAAATGCGACCCCCCCAAAATGGGTATGTTCGGGGAAACATCTTGCATATATATAAATAACACATTATCTTGCATGAATGATACACATACATGACATTTTAGAAGGAAAACCATGTCTATATTAACATGAAAGGACATATATATATATATATATATATATATATAAATAACACATTATCTTGCATGAATGATACACATACATGACATTTTAGAAGGAAAACCATGTCTATATTAACATGAAAGGACATGTGGCAGATAGTTAGAGGAGTAATGCCTTGCATGGGGACACTTGGATACAACCACAGGATAGGAGCGTTGGACTAACATCTTGTTAGAGAGTGCACCATCCTAGTGGAGAGGCATTAAACCCTAGTAGAATCATTCCTCGAGGGTGTTTCATCATGGGGGTTGGATAAACTCTAGTATGACACTTATATATCCTTGTATTGTAGAGAACAGTGTTATCAAAATCGGACTGGTAAACCCAAAAAAATGTTAATCGGTGTACATCGAGGTACATAGAGGGCTTGGTGCTCTTGATTAAATGCTAGTTCCGTACCCTCGTACATGATAGAATCCAGTGGAAACGTTGTAATCCTACCAATCTTGAAATCCTGAAAACCGTTCAGTCTGTTGAGTTTTGAATGGGACCTAAAATTCTACTTTCTCCATATGAAGTCCATTGAGGTTGGAACCACTCTCAAACATTCTGAAACAATTAATGGTAATATGAGAGTGTATTTTGTCCTTGACGATGGGTGGAGTGTCCACTCAAAACATTGGACGTTTCAAAACTTCCGACACAATTTATATCCAGAAATATCAATGAAAATTAACGGTAATGTTAAAAATTTAAGTAAAAGTGACATTCTCCTTTATCTTTCATTTTCATCCTTTTACTGAAAGAATTTAATATTACCATTAATTACTAGGGTGGGTGAAATGGTGATGATAATTATTTGAGCATGTGGAAAGATTTAAAATGTTTATGAGCGGTTAATGAGGGGATTTTTTCCTACCTAAGGGATCCACGACCCTCTTGGTCACTTGGACGAGCCTGCACAACAAGAAAAAGTTGCGGAAACGGTTGTCATTTGCATCGAAACAGTTGGGAAACACTGTCGATTGTACCGTATGACGTTTCTAAATTGTGAAACGTCGTATGATACAGCTGGTGGCGTTTCCAAGTTGTTGTTTCGTACCCGTTTCGTCGTGTTTTGGGTACTCGTACGTGGCCTAGGGGCGATTCCTGCAACTTAGATTTGTTATGTTAAATGATGATTGGTGGTAGATGGTAGGTATTTGGTGACATTTTCTTACCCTTTTGTTCAAGTAGTTTTCTTGTAGTGTTGGAGAAATATATAGTACCCTTGACAACATGATGGAATGAGTTAGAAATGCAGTTCGTGGGGGGGACCCTTCAAGAAAGCTTTACAATTATGCACACAACAAAGCGAAACCTTCATTTAGAGGAGGTGGGAGAACACACTTGACATGGCTGCATATGTGGTTAATCCAAAATGGTATTTGGAAAGGCATCGGTGAGTGCTTCCTATTTTGATGATCCAATGGTGGATAAGGGTTTCAAAGAAGCTATTGCCAAGATGTTCATGTGCGAGGAGGCTAGGGGACTTAGGCAGCGGTTTCTTTCATTTGCATAACTTAGTGACCCCTTCAACATGAAACAAGCAAGGAAGGATCAACTTGTCATACCCCAGGAGAGCTCGATTGTGTGATGGAGGATGCATGCGGATGGGGCTCAAGGACTTCATACTTGTTGTTTTACCCTTGTCTTAGATTGCAAGTTCCTTTGTAGTTGAGAGGAATTGGTGCATAGAGAGATTGATCCACTCTATTAAGAGGAACACATTTTCTCGCAGGAGTGAATAATCTAGTTGTTCACAATGCTTTACACCATCATTGTCAGTGTACACCTTAGAGCCTTTGAAGGGACTGGCGACCTGATGGGATGTTGATCCAAAGGTGGCAACACATGTTGACAAGGAGGGTGCAATGTTGTTGTGAGTATTGTGATTTATACTCCCCTTTTTGTACACAAATGTGGCTGAATTTATGCAAGATCCCTTCTTGAAGGCAATTATTTAAAAAAAAATTCTGATCCTGCATACCTTTGTCAACTCTGCAAAGCTTCTACCATATACCCAAAATCTAGTTAGCCACATTCTATGTTTTTGCCAAGGTTCAGGGATTGGGAGATGAGTTTTGAGGATGGTCAGATAAACCTCACAAATTCTTGGGGATGACATAGTGGGCACCCTTCTAATATGGAAGGATATAAACAGTAGCAAATAACTATTAATACTAATCACAAATATATACAATGTGACATCCAATTAGATTTGTTCCCCGGTCCCTAAACCTTGGTGAAACATAATATATATACTTTTATAATTTTAATAACGCTCATCCCTTTTTTCTCTTTCTTTTACTTTTTCCTTCAATCATTTCTTGCCAGATGTTAAATAAATAGTGCATTATTTCTTTCATGGGAAAAAAGGGATTTATATGTGAATAGAAAGTGTGGGATACTCCACACTATGGAGCACCGAAGCACCATTAAGCCTTTACACAAACATTTTCTCTTTCCATCTATTATCAATTTTTAGGTTGGGTACCATAGGGGATGCTGGGTGTGTCCCTAAATGGCAGGGGATGTCCCTAGGACATCCCCATCACATCGCTTGTGAATTGGGGATGGAAGGAGACATATCTGGCCTTGAAGGCCACTCTGTCTTTTTTGGTCTCAGTTCATTTGAGCCCACAAATTTGTATATTTGAATAGAGAAAGGTAGAATGATAATGAAGGTGTATGGTGTCCCTGATGTAGAGTAGCTCCATTGAGAAAAACAAGGATCTGATACCGAAAATTGAAGAGAATGAGATTGGAAGTCAGGGTCTGACTTATTTAGAGATTTTACCCCCTAAGGACTTGCTGAAGGTAAGAACTGAAATTCAGGAAAGAGAAAACTATATTTTATTTACTTAATGATTTATAGACAGAATACGAGGCACAACATTTTTAAGCTAGTGTCTTATATGTTCAGATTTAAAGACAGAATATTGAGGCACGGCTTTTTTGGGCTAATGTCTTATATGTTCATACATTGTGAAAGATTGCCTATAATTAACTCACCTAACATTTGATGATAGCCTTTATATAAATTACTATTACATAATTCATTACATTAACTTTGCAGATAATATATTCCATATATGTTTATGAGGTCCTGTGCATTCACTCTGGTGAACACCACAGATTCTGCCCAAGTCTCTGGGCCATTACAGTATTTTTAACATTCCCAGTTCTTTTTTTATTTCATCTGTTTCTGGACTGTAGGCAGGGGTACACTCTTGCCTTGCCATTTCTTCCAGGGTGGATTTCAGGGATTGGTGACATGGAACTCTTTTATGCACTCCTTAACAATATATTGCAAGTAGATTCCTAAAATTACATCACTTCAATTCTTCTTTAAGTGTAGTTCACTACTAGTCGCATCATTCCTTCAGTTATAGATTATATCTTCATGACACCTTGCTGCTGTTGAACCCAATCCTTTGGGCAACAGAACCACAATAAAATGCTAGAACATAACAGTGAAAGGAAATTGAGAAGAACATGGAGTTCCAACAGATAATAGTCACATTAAAAAACACATTGGATTCTGAACAATAATCTCTTTCTATTACATCAAAGCCTACTGCCTCATAAAATATCAGGCAGTTGTTCTACAATATTCAATCCTCACAGTTTCTCATCATTATCCTTACATTTATATCATAATCTCACAACTAACTATCAAAACCAACTACAATTTCTTACAACTAACCAACAATAGTTGTTTAGATTTTATCTTAATTGTACAGATTTCTCTTACAGAAATTTATTTATGGTTTTTGGGTCATTGGTGTGTTCACTGCTTATTTGATACGTCATTCAGTGGACTTGTAGCTCTGTTAGTTTGCCACTTGGTGGGCTTGCTACCTGGTGGACTTGCAACATATTAACTTAATACGGTTGCACTCAGTGGAATCCATATAGATTGATTGGCAACTCGGTGGAATGAAGACTTGGTTTCTTTTACTGCTTTGTGGATTAACTTGTTGGCTTAGTTACATATTCTATTTCTAACGTTATTCAAGCTTTGCTAATTTCCTTGGTTCTGTTTCTTCAAATATCAACCTCTCATCTGTTGCGTTTTTAATTGCAAAAGCATATAAGGATACCTTTTCTGCACTTGACATTGTCTTTAACAGTCACCAGGCTTGATAGCTATACTCATTTTGGTAGTGTTTGTAGTATGTGGTCTGTTTCTTGTTACCAGAGTCTCTCATAGGCATTAGATCTATTTCTGATAAATTTTTGAAAACTCATTTTCAATTAATATTAAATTTGTTTCCGTTTCTGAGTTAACAGTTCCAACTGTTTTCTCAGCCTATTTGATATCTCCATTTTCATCGTTTTTTTCCTGTGGATTTATCTGTAAAAGGATTTCCTTCTGAAGATATAACCGATTGCTAGATCATACATTCTTTTGAAAATAATACGATTACGCCAGCAGCCAAACTATTTTTGCTATTAACATCCCATGATTTTCTTGATTTTATCTATTAATCATTAAGGTAATTTTTAATGCTAGAGTATCTGTTCTTTGACATGTTTGATTCTTTTGGTCCTTCAGTGCCTTTACTTGGTCTAAAATGTAGCATAGATATGTGCATAATATTCAGTGGCATAACCAAATTACACTTTGGTTCACACAATTGGAAAGAAAGAGAAACAATGAAACTGAACAAATCAATATACATTTTTTTTGCTTAAATTAGTTTAAATTCTAGAAGAACTGAAAAATGCCATAACTTTCTATTATGTTGTCTTATTATAAAACAATTCTTCAAATTGAAGCTGCCAGCCAGCTAGACACGATTTCTCAAATTTTCCTCGATTTTTACATCTACATACTTTAGTATTGGCAATCTACACCTGGGTCTTGTGATTTTTCATTACATTTGTGACACTGACAATGATTTTTTTTTTACAAGTGCACATGGGAGTGTGGTTGAGCCACAAGTTTTAAGGTGATTGAACTTGTATTAATGCAGAGACCCAGATTCAAAATTCCTCAAGTGGGTGCAGATGAGGCCAGGTGCGATTCCTGGGTGATTTTGATGGCATAGAAACGCCTTACATGGTGTAGTTGCTTGGTCAAAGGGCATCTGTAAGCAGCATTTAAAAAAATGAAATTCCTACTGTTTTTCTGTTAAACCTTCAAGATTCAGCAAACCATGAACTAAAATATTGAGCTTTGGTACAATCTTAGTAACCCTTTGAAAAATAAATCATAATAGACAATAAGTAAATTCCCTTGAAGCATAATTATACACAACAACCATCTGGAATATGCAGTAGGAGATTATTTACTATTTATGCCCAACATGAGGACAAAAAGGCAAGTGAGGACACAAAATATAGAAACTGTTTGCTTACAACAAATCTTCTCAAAGTAGCCTTAAAATTCAGTATCCAAGATGCAGATAAGGAGCAAGTTGAACATTTGCTGCTCAAGTACCCTGGATGTTATCTTAATAGGACGTTAGTTCTTGACATTATCCTAGTGTAGCTTCTAGACAAATTTACCATTAATTATTAATTTCTATTTCAACTGTTAGCTTCTTATGCAAGCTATCTTATGGCAGTAAAGCTCACCTATAATATTTTAAAATGCAAGGACATGGCACCTCATTGTTATAAATAATATATATGATATATCTGAATAATGCTTCATTACACTGATACCGAAATTAGATATTAGCTCCATGTTTATAAAACCATAATCGGTGATTCTACTGAACATCCATGGAATAATGGTTCAGCTAGCTTCCTTGGCAGATTTAATTTCTCTAGTGGCTGAGAAGTATGTGATTCTAACCCACATATTGCAAGTGGTGTTATAGCAGACAGATGGGTTGATGTTAGAAATAAAGACCCTATCCAGTATCATATCCAGTGATCTAAGGACTTGAATGACTTAGTAACAGTTAACACATAATTTCACTCTAGGAGGATTTTCTTAACCTTTTAATATTGTTGTTTTTAACAGAAGATGACAGTGAGAGCTAATAGAAATGATTGTGGGCAGTTCTTGGAATGCCCAAAATTAAGTCCGAGTCTTCATTATTTCTTGCTTCCATTTTTGCAGCCGGACACCATCTTTGTTAAATGGTAATACCCAAAATAAGCTTATGATAGCCTTGTCCAAGTCACTTAAATCTTTGATTTGTCCTCTATTTGAAATCTTGCTCGGAAATGTTGGGTAGAAGGGGCTTTTCACATTTTCACTTCATTGTTTTGAGTCTTGACTTTTACATAATTAATTGTCAGAAACTTTCTTATCAAGGCTTACATGGTGCAGGTTGCGAAATTCAAAGATCCTAGTGACGCTTGTGCTGAAATTGTTGCTGCATCATACCGGTTATGGTTGGAGTATGAAACTCGCACTGATGACATTACAGTGATTGTTGTACACATTAATGGCTTGCAAAATGTATGCGATATCTTCCATTTCAACCTTGCAAGTCTGTTTTTCAAATATGTAACAGCTTTTACTGCCTAAATTTCAGGAATTTTTAAGCCAACTGAAATAAAATGTCCTTTTGTTATCAGTCAGGTCCAGTAAAGCTTGTAAATAATCATAATGCAGAGCTAGTCCACGACCTCTCAGGAGCAGTAGAGGACAATGAATCACCCTTATCTAGTGGGGAGAGTGTTCAGACCTCTCGTCCTTTACGGCATGATTTATCACGAGCACGTCTCAGGGCCATTGAGTCTTCTTTAGAGCATGGTCCTGTTTGGGCTCCTCCAAATTCATCCTATCAAAAGACTCCTGAAGAATTAGTTAACTACCTTTTCCTATTTTCTTGTTAAATTATAAGCATGCATCTCTTTTATTTGAGGACTTCTATTTGATGGTTTAGTGATCAAAATAGCACATTTCACTTAATTTTAGGTCTCTAGTATTGTAAATATGTTTGCTTGTTGTTTTACCTTCTGGTCAACGAAGTTGAATACTTTTTTGCTCTGTTTAAATTGATTGATCAGGATCATATTGAACGGGCATTGCAAGGGAATTTTCTATTCAACAAATTATCAAAGGCACAATCCCAGATGTTATATGAATGCATGGAAAAGGTTCAAGTTAGTGCAGGAGATATTGTTATCCGACAGGTCTAGTCTCTCTTGGATTTTCTTGCTTATTATTTGGCTACAGTATCATGCTTCCTTGTGTACATGTGTGCATATTCATATATTGCTGTTTGTTTATATATACCTAAATATTTTTCATAGACATACATTCTAGCATAATCTTAGCATGATTATACCTTTTTCCATTGTATACTTGTTCAAATCGTCAAATAAACTATATGGCTTAATCCGCTATGTGGATTTTTATGTACATAGTAGGCATAAGAAATCCACAGCTAACTAAATTCAATTTATATAAAAACAGCTAACTAATTTCAATTTACATAAAGGAAATACTATTTGTAATAGCTGGAGAAAAATCTTATAAATTATAACTACATTACAAAATGCCTGGTTATAGACTATAGTGCTAGCAAATACTATATGACCTCTTATTAATTGGCTAGCTTTCTCTAATGGCCCTCATATCTCCCAAGAGCCAAGCAATCACAACTTTTAGGCAATAACAGAGATTATGATCTAATAACTAAATTATAAGAGATCACAAGAACTCCAGCCAAATTGGACAAAACTAATAGATGGGCTAGTGCCAGATAATTCCCTCCATCCAGCATGTTAAGGGATCACAAAAACTCCAGCCAAATTGGACAAAACTAATAGACGAGCCATCATTTGGTAAGGCCTTGGATATGTCCATCTTGGGGCAGGGAATATTGGTTGATTGCCTTGTGATCCTGGATGACTACCCACTTCCTTGGCTTCTATGCCTTTGCTCCCTGTTCTTTGGACCTCCGAAGCTTTGTAACTTGGGATCTTGTGAGGTCTACATCAAAAACATCTCGTGTGTAAAAGTGAAGAGTCTAATCTTAGCCCAAAGGGCTTGCAACTTGTCACAAATAGTAAGAAGTGAAGAAAGAGTAAAATTTGAGCCATACCATGGACTCTCTAAAATGAGGTCTAGGAGGTCTAGCTTGTCTCAAAAAGAGGCAACCCTTGATTGCAAGGGTTTAAACCAATTGAAGGTGGAAGGGGGACTCTCTGCTCCTTTAGATTTAGTTCTTAAGCTTGCTTAGTGCATTCCTTCGTAATGATGGCCTGATTGACTTATTCAACCTCCATGTGGGGGTCGAGGAGGGGGGGGGTGTCTTATCTTTTCCCTTGACCATTTGGACCCAAGAGTGAAGAATTTGTTGGTGTGTCTTCATTTCTTGCTTTAGTAATGCTTGCTGAGAGTGTAACTCTTTGTGCTTGTTTGTAAGATCCAAAATCTTCGTGTTAAGGGAGTCCCTTAGGGGATTTAGGGTATCTTGTGTCTTCATATCATGTGCCTACTATTTCGGAATGAGGTTTTCTGATTCTAGATTTCAGACCTGATTGGTGAGTGAGGAGATTTGTGCTTGTAATCTATGTTGCATTAATTCCATAATCTCAAATTTCTTATCCCAATTCTATTCTGAGTTCCTGGGGAGTTACTTAACACCTTGTTTGAGCCTATTTGCTGTTTGGTGGTTGGATATTCCTTCATCATTGTAGGGGATGCTATGGGAGAAGTTGGGATAGAGAGGGGAAAGTTTGTAAGATCTCGTAGGGAGAGAAAGAGTGGGAGAGATATGGAGCAAGGGGTATGTTTTGTCAATTTTTAAGCATTTAATGCATTCAATTTCAGATCTGAAAATTACTTCCAAGTGACCTTAAACAGTAAATTAGGGCTGTTATCACTGAATATTTTTATACTGAAATTATGACGGAAAATTACAGCAGAAGCACAAAGAGCAGAGAAAAAACATCCATGCACAAGAGACACCAATTTTTGTTCAGTGAAATTTTCAGATTGAGAATTTCCGAGGACAAAAAACAGTGCTCTTAGCAAAAGTACAACTTCAGCAAAATTCCGGAAAACCCTTCCAACTTACAAATCTATTGTACAACCTGCTGACGTCACATGTACAATCCACATGTGTGGTACACACTGCTGTACAGATTGTACACCCGCACGTGTGGCTGAATCTGCTGCTGCGGCTCACATGTGCGGCTGTTTCTGTCTGCTGTATGGTCCACACATGTGGTACGGATTGTATGGATCACGTGTGGCCTGTTTTCCCTCTTCTTCTCACATGTGTGAGTTCACACGTGCGGCCTCTTCTCCTTGGCTGAAAAACAAAGAAAGAAAGTCTAGAAGCCCTAGGCCAAATTTGCCAAAGTGAAGAATTTCCTTTGCTGAAATATGTCTCTCAATCTCGTTGGCAAGAGTGCTCACTCACTCATGCCATCACCATATTGACAAGATAAAAATGTCACAATGAGATGTGTGGTGCCTCCTCACATTGCCTCTCCTTTTATAGGAGTCTAATGAGTGAGTTTAGGAATTCCTTCTAAACTCAACATTAAATTAAAATTGTTTATTCCTTCAAGTGGGTCTGAAGCCCCACCAACAACAATTCCAAGCCCCAACTCCATACAAAGGGGGTTTTCACAAAATAAAAAGTGCAATGTGAGTGCCAACAAAGATTCCACATGCCCGACACCAAGGCCACTGTGAGAATAACTCCCCGAAGCTACAAAAACATCAACATGTTTTAAGGGCGAGGTTAAGGGATCTTAGAGAGGAGAACAAATGAAAGGGGGTCAAGTAGGAAGAACAAAGTTTTGGGTGAGGAGCCAACGGGCATAGTTGTGATAGTTCAGATCCCATTGCTCTTGTAGCGAGATTACTTTGTAACGAAAGAAAAATCCTATCTAGGTTGTGTGATCGCGCAATTTGTACTTAATCCAAAGGAAAAGGTTAAGGGAAGGCAAATTGGCGTAACGGGAGGTTATCCTATCACTGTCACTTCAACATGATACCTCTTTCTATTTAGGGTTGATGGCGCAGGGGAGACGTCCCCAGTGACCTGGGGGTTTGAGAAGGCAAAGGTTAAAGTGTCTATAAAAGTATCCCCTCTCATGAGTCACAAGTCACACTGATCAGAAAGTCCCAAGGTTTTGACCAATGAAGTAATGAAGTGTTCAGATGTACCTGCCCAGAACAAAGCAACAAGAAAAGATATCTTTTGCAAGCACAACTTGCTATTAGTACTTCACAAAACCATGGAATCAATAAAAGCAATAGTTGATATATGATGAAGCAAACAGAATTTTTTAACATCAATGTTTATAATATGATTGCTTCACAATAAATGCTCTTAAAAGAGCTTCAAAATGACCCAAAATAATCACTCATTAATACCAAAGTACTAGCATTTGTCAGAAGCAAATTAGGCAATGTATAAATCAACTTTACAATTGCTTTTAGGTGCTTTTAATGCTGCAATAGACGGCTGTAGCTTTCTTTTGTAACAACAAGAAGTAGGTTAGTAGATTAGTCTATTCTAGGGTTAGGAAGAGTTAGTAGAGAGCTCAAGGTAAAAGTTTTGAGGGTGGCTTTCATCAATCACTCAATTGTAAGGCTTAGATCAGTGCTTTTAGGGTAAATGGAGTCTCTTTTAGCAACGACAATCTTGAAGGAACAAAATGATAATAAGAGAGCTAGAGACAAGAAGGTTAATGATTGAAGTGTTGGTAGCCCAGGGCTTCAATCACTAAATCTTAGGGGGAAAATGGCCTCTAGGAAGTAGGTAACCCTAGGCCCTAGTGGTTTTCCTCCTTAGCTCAAAGATGAAGTAGATGATAGCTAGATGAAGCAAAAGAAGCTAGGGTGTTGCAATGGCAAGGCCCTTAGCACAAAGCTTCAAGAAAATCGGTTTTCTAGCATAATCTAGTAGGTGAAAGTTATTAAGGCAAGAACAATAACACGTGCTTTAGCCTCCTAGGGTTTTGAGCTAGCAATTTCATAATCTTAGAATAAATGCAAGATAAATACAACCATAACGATTCAATGAAGAAGAATTGCAGAAAATTTATTTACATACAGCAAGAATCATCTAGCAATAGGCCTAGTTGAAGACTTCCACCAAGAAAAATGCTAAATTACACCAAAAATAACCTCCTTCAAGAAGTGCGCACTAAATTTCAGCCAATAAACCCTAATTAGGGCACAAATTTCAGACCTCACTTAAGTGTGAGTGATTTTTCCCTTATTTATACAGTTACAATGACCTTTAATTTACAAATTAGGTCAAAAAGGTTGACATGGCCAGTTTACATGTAATATCCAGTTTTTACATAAAAATGACAATTTAAACCCTAAATCAAGCAGAATAGGTGACGTCATGCCCCTTTAGGGTGACATTAGGCCTCTCTGGTGAAACGTTGGCCTCCAGGAGCAAAACGTTAGGCCTCCCAAGGCCTCTGGATCAAGCCACACGTGCCACTTGGCACATAACTGCCTCTAAAGTGTCCAAACGTTGGTGACGTCATGGGCCTTTCAAGGCCAATATCATAGTAGGAGGGCAAGACTTCCCTAGGTCCAGGCTGTCTCTGGTAGAACGTCCTCTTCTCTCTCTGGTGCAAGCCTCTGACCTGTCTCTGCCCCTGGATGGGGTCTCAACATCCATTTGGTGGAATTTTAGCCCTATGGAGGTCCGAACTAATCATCTCCCCATGTGTACCTGTCCGTCGGGTGTGGCCCTGCAACAACAACAAGTACGCCCTCCATGGGCTCATAAGTCACATGGATCATAGCAATGTCAATCACATCTAATAATCAAGTTATCTAAACATATGCATAAAACCCCCCTTTCCCAGACAAGTGCTCAGAGATGTTATTCTATTCTACAAGCCAGGTTTGGAGAGGACGTCAAGAGGTCCTATTGGGATAATTCTCATTGGACGTGGGATGTTTCCAGGTGAAGACAAATCCAGGCCATGTAAGTGGATGAGGTGGTGAGGGATGTTTGAGCAATGGGTGCAGTGATGACAGGGGAATGTATGGCTTACCTGTGGGTGCTTCTGAAGAGGGTGAGCTGCACCTTGTCATGGATGCAAATGTTTCCAAGCCCATTCAATGCCTTTTATCTTTTTATCTTATTGCTTTTTCTTTCAAGAGACTAGTTAGGGGACACTACCCTGGTGTGGTGACCAATGGTGACAATGTTACCCACAAGCATTTCACGGAGATGAGATGGCTGGATCGTGATGAGACCCCCTTTCTCTTGGCTATGCCACCAAGAGCCACTACCCTGGTGTGGTGACCAACTAAATGGTAGTGTCATACCACTACATGCCCATGGACCTAATAAGCTGGCTCGTGATGAGACCCCCTATCCTCCAACTAGGTCTTGATTTTATTATTTTATGGGTCCCTCTGTTTCTGTTGAGAAGCCTTTTATTGCTTTCTTGGGGATCCCTGGGCGAAACATCTAAAGGCTTTGTTCCTTTGGCTTTTAACTTTTTCCAGCTACTTTTACCCTCTGGGCCTTTAGCCCCTTCTTCCCACAAGGTAAGGTACAACCCTTTGCTAGCTTGGCAAACCCAATGCCCGAACCAATGTATGGGATGGATGAGAGGGAAAAAGATGAAAAATGATAAGTATGGTGGGAATGGACAATGACCTTTCATGAACCCACCCAGTGGCAACTCAAACCTTATGGGAACCAACTTGCTAGGGCATCCTGTCATTCCCCCCAAGGTATGGACAAGTGGAAAGGCAGAAGGTCCAAGCACAGGTCAGAAGGAAAAAGAATTAAATGCACATATTCAAATGTTTTGAGAATCAAGGTGACACATACCATGATACCCAGACTCATTACCTCATGGAGCAAGACCCATTGCTGCTAAAGGACCAGGCCGATGGGATGGATGCTGCTGCTGCTGACAAGGTGGAGGCGTTGAAGAAGAAAGATGGGCCCTCCAGGGCCAGGCTCAAGTCAATATGGCTCTCGGTACTCCATGTCTAGGACCTGTGGGCCTCGAGACATAATCTCCTTAGTTATCCCTAGGCTAGGGGATAACAGGTTGGAAGGGAGGTATCAAACGCTAATGGTTGCTAATGAGTCATGACTATTCATTATTGGAGGAAATGTAAGGTTCACAAGAAATAAACATAGGCATCAAATGATTGTAGTTTTATGTTAGGGTGTGAAGTCATTTGCTATAATGATGAGAGGTTTTATCAAGATAGGCATATAATGATAATGTACGAGTGTATGGCTCTGACTTGTAGAGATAGGGTATGCATAAGAAGGTTTGAAAGCTGGACATATGAGTTTCCTTATGGACTTGGGACTTGTACATTGTGCAAACAATATATCGATTTAACAATTTTAATCCCTTTGGTTGATTGAGTAGGAGCGTGCACACACACACACATATCAAATTTCCATTAATTGTGTTCTTTGAGGGAGAGCAAAATCAATGTTGCGATGATAACTTATAACTATGGTCTAAGTGAATTGTACTTCAATTTTCAGAACTAGATAGTTACCTTTCTGGGGAATCATGGAAGACACCATTTTGCAGAATAAGGATACCATTAAAAATATCATTAAATCAAAATTTAAGGAGAAAATGTGGTGTGATAAAGAGTTAGAGGAAAAAAGAAAATTAAGGTATTATAAGGATGTAATCAACCCTAATCTAGAACACCAAAATTATCTCTCTGTTTCGACAAGCGTAAAGAAAAAAAAAAGCCTTGCTAAGATAAGAACAAATTCTCACGAGCTCCATAATGAAACTGGGCATTGGTCAATTCCTAAAACGCCATGGGATGAAAGAGTGTGTCACCTTTGTGACACTAAGAATGTTGAAGAAAGAAAGCACTTTTTTTTAGATTGTCCAGTCTATACCTAGATTAGATCTTAATTTCAAAATATTTGTCACACTACCAACCTTCCTAACCTTTTAACTCAACAAAACTATGGTGATCTTGGAAAGCTTCTCTTAATGCTTTTTTAGCACAAAAACAAAATTCTAAATAATTGCAAGTAATCCCTTACCCTCTTAAGGTCCGATAGACCAATTCGGTCTCAGTGGATGTTAATCATCATCATCATCATCATCATCATTGTCACAAGTCAGATGCAATAAACAAAAAGTGATGCAAAGTAATTCGAAAAAAAACTGGTCTTGGTTGGATTTAAAATCATTGAAACCATGCAAGCATAGAATGCATAGACTAAGGATTATGTATGTAGCATTAAGTACTTTCCCATTGTGTGGATTAGAGAATTGTTTGGAATTTTTTCTCCCTGCTGATAAGAAAAACTTTCGTGCGTTCGGAAGGCTATCTTAGGGATGCCTGCCTCTTTCATCTTGATTTGGTGGTATCCTAAATGTAGATCAAGCTTAGTGAAAAACTTTGCTCCATAAAGTTCATCTAGGATATCATCAATAACTAGGACGGGAAATTTGCCCTTCATTGTCAACTTATTGAGAGCCCAAAAATTAGGACACATGTGCCAAGTGCCTTCCTTCTTTAACACCATGACTACTGGTGATGAGTAAGGGCTTGTACTGGGATGTATGACCCCTGCGTCCAACAGTTCCTAAATGATCTTTTCTATTTCATTCTTTTGTGCAGAAAGGTGTTGATAAGGACGTACATTTGGTGGTTGACTTCCTAGAAATTGGGGAATGCCATGGTCATGCTCTCCTCGATAAGGGGGTAAACCCTTTCGTGTCTCAAAGACCTGATGATGTTTGTTGAGGACTAGCTGCTAGTCTGGGTGGATTTCTTGTGTTGTATTATCCRTAACTTTTACGACATTAAATTGGGCAATATTGTTGGAGTGGCCTTTCTTTAGTAACTTATCCATACAATGAGAGATTGAAGAATTTTGTGGTTCCTAAAGGCTGCTTGACAGGKCTTTCCTTGATCTCTTGTTGGGCACAATTTTCAAGGTATTTCCTTGACTTAACACGTCATACGCAAATTGTGAATGATCTAAAAGTGAAGATTTCGAAGTATAAGCGACTAAGTGTGAATGGGTTTAACTTAAGTAATTATCAGTTAAGATAACTTGAGTGATTATCAAGTGAAGTAATTATATTATCAACTGGAGTAATTATCAAGTTAAATAATCAAGTTGAGATAACTTGAAGTGATTATTAACTTAAGTAATTATTAAGTTAAATAAATAAGTAATTATTAAGTTGAGATAACTTGAAGTGATTATTAACTTAAGTAATTAATAAGTTAAATAATAAAATAATTATTAAAGTTAAGTAATCAATTAAGTTAACTAATTATTAAGTTAACTAATTGTTAACTTAAGGAAACTGTTAGAATTAGGGAAGTAAACCAGAAAATTTCTGTCTTTTAAATTCAGTTAGATAGAACAGCAAGGGTCTGTAATAAATCAAACTTCAAAACAGAAAAGTAATGCAATAAGAGATCTGTACTGTAGGGTGCTAGATAAATAAATCTGAACTTAAGAAATCAAATCAGAAAATGAACAGCAGTTGGATTAAACCCTTAAATAATTTCTGAGTGTGCACAACACTCAGATCTGAACTGGAATTTTAACTCTGTTCATAAACAGTGATTAGATCTAAACAAAACATTTAAGTACTCAGATTTAAACTAGGACAAAAGTAGAAGATAGATCTATTTCATGAAGTAATTTTAAAACCGTAGAAGAGTTTCTAAATCAGTTTTCAACATTAGTTAACATGCAGAGTAGATAGATCTAGGCTAAATAAAATAATTTGAGCATGAGCAAATATAGATCTGAACTTATCTCTTGATGAACTTACCTCTGAAATGAAGAAGAGCATGACAACTAGGAGAGATAATAATCCATCAAAGTATGCTCAGATAAGTCTTAGAAATCTTGGATCTACCTCAAGGGTTAGATCTCATACCAAGAGAAGTTAGGACAGCCAAGCCACCAAGGGAATAACTCTCACAGGACACAGCAAAACCCACACAGCAATTTCTGAAAGCAAAAACCTTACTCAGCAAGTTCTGGAACCAAACCTTCACACAGCAAAAACTGAAACCAAACCCTTACACAGCAAATGTTCTGAAAACAAGGACGGCAGCCTGCAAAATAGGGTCCAGCAGTCCAGCAAGGGTGCCGCGGCTTGGATCTCTTCAAGAAGTATGGGACGGCAGTCTTGAGGAGGGTTCCGCTATCTTAGAGGAGGGCCGACTAGCAGAGGTTTATACACCTCCTACACCCACACAGCAGCAAGCAAAACATGGAAGGGACCTGGCATAGGCTGAGCTGAAAAAGAAGCCAAGCACTGTCACAAAGGAGGCTGCAAAAATCAGTCACAAAGAGGCCGTACGCTGTCAAGAGAAGGCTGAGAAACTGTTACAAGGAGGCCGCAGGCTCAAGAGAGCAATCCGCCACACTTAGGAGAAAGAGAAAAGTATGAGTGTGTAAAAGGTAGAGGGGAAGGATCTTATTTATACTTTAGGCTAGGGTTAGGCTAATGAAATATAATAATAAAAATAACATACTTAATTAATATAAATATTAATTAAATATGTTATATTATTTAATTAATATTTTCCATTCAACCCTTAAGCAAAAATACAAAACCCCAAATAAATTCATGCTCAAAAACCAAGGGTGTGGGTTGGGTGGCGTTACTTGGTGGCAATGCTTGTCCATATAATTTTCAAGGTGACCTTTTTAACTTTATCATCACTGCATATGGGATACATCCCTCATGTGGTGATGCCTGCCTTCAAAGAGGGTCATACACCAACAATTGCCTGATCAAGGACCAGGTTGCCCCAGAACATTTCTGGGGTCTTATCCACCAAGGTACAAGACCAAGGATCAACCCATGCCCCAGAAATGGGTACCTTGGAACATGTCTAGGGGCCCTAGACATATCTAGGGACTTTAACTACTTGGTCCCAGACCAAGAACCCTAGTCATCTACTGGGGGCCCTCATAAGGGTCTTTACTGCTTGGTCCCAGACCAAGAACCCCAGTCATCTACTGGGGGCCCTCACAAGGGTCTTTTGCCATGGCTCTGACTGTTTGGTCCCAGACCAAGAACCCTAGGAGTGCACTGGGGGCCCTAGATCTCGGCTAGGGTCTTTGCCATCCTCTCGGAGAATGGCTCTTGCAGCTGCTTTAAATTCAACACTCCCTCTCAGTAAGTGAGGCATTCTCAGCTACACCAAGCTTGTTACGAAAGTATACAAACTTTGTCAGGGACAGTGGCTTGGTAAAAATATCTGTCGTCTGTTCTGTCGTCAAAACATATTGAATGCTGAGAACGTTCTTTTGTACCATGTCCCAGACATAGTGATATCTCATCTCAATGTGTTTCGACCTGTCGTGAAACACTGGATTCTCGGTGAGCTTTATACAACTCTGATTGTCACAGTGAATGACTGTGGGTTCAAACTCTGAACTGAACAAGTCTGAAAGTAGCTTCCTAAGCCACACTGCTTCTCTGCTAGCAGCACTTGCAGCAATGTATTCTGCTTTTGCAGTGCTTTGGGCT
>JASDQU011103796.1:43997-61863 GCA_032191745.1 Picea mariana
AGAAGCCCGACAGAGTTCATCGTATTTGAAGGAGTCAAATTCTTTACCATTATCTGTCCTGAAAACTCGTATGTGTCTGCCTGTTAGATTTTCAACAAGATTCTTGAAATCTTGAAATCTGCTAAAAGATTCATCTTTAGTTTTTAAGAAATAAATCCGAGTTTTACAAGAACAATCATCAATAAAAATGATATAGTAAATACAACCATTCATAGATGGTGCAGTCATGGGCCCACAAAGATCATAATGAATTAGATCTAAAATGCCATTTGATTTTCTATTACTGAGAGGATAGGGTTTCTTTGTATTCTTACCAAGTGCACAACCTCTACAAACACTATCATGCTCAACAGGAAATACTGACATACCTGTCACCATCTTTTGCAAACGTGGAAGTGCGTTGTAGTTGAGATGTCCAAGTCTTCTGTGCCAAAGCTCGAAGGTATTTACCGTTTTGTGAGCTAGAGCTTGAACAACCTGTCCTGAAATTTTATAGAGTCCACTCTCACGAGTTCCAATAGTTATAGCAGTGCTTATATCTTCATTTGAGGACCACATGAAGGCCTTCCCTTTGAAGAACGCTACTGAGTAACCTTTACTTTCTAAAATTGGAACAAAGATTAGATTTTTCTTTAGACCAAGGACATAAATAATTTCATCAATGTGAAAGATATTACCTGATTGAAGTCGGAAAGAGGTAGATCCAAAACCTTTTATGTCATAGGTGCCATCATCACCCAGTTCCACCTTTGCCTTGAATTTCTTGTCTTGATAGTTTGCAAGGTTTTGTTTGAAGCCTGTCATGTGTCTGGAAGCACCACTGTCTATTAACCAAATCTCCTCTGACTTGGTAATAGTGCCAGAAAGAGTTGAGATAAGATAATATTCTTTTTGTTGTTCTTGCTCTTTGGTGGCTGCCCTGGTTTGTTTTCTTTGAGGCTCCTCTTGAGGTTTAGCCTCTTCAGTGGCAACTGAGGCTTGGAATCTTCCTCTTCTTTTCTGTTGAGAGGGAGGATTCCTGCAATCTCTTGCATAATGTCCTAGCTTATTGCTGTTAAAACATTTAACTTTAGATAAATGGGGATTGAGATGAGATAGCTTACCTTGAGGTTTCTTACCTTTGCCTTTAGCTTGAGGGAACTTCTTCCATTTCTTGGTTTTCGCTGAAAGGGCATGATCTCTTAGAAGTGAAGACTCATTTTTACTTTTAAGTCTTCCTTCTTCTTCTAAGCAGTCATGCCATAATCTGTCAAAGTTAGGTTGGACTTCTCTTCCATTTACAGATGCAAGGAAAACTCCCCATGACTCAGTAAGTCCATCAAAAACAGTTTGCACAAGGTCATCATCATCTACAAGAACTCCTATTGCAATAAGCTGATCTTTAGTTTGAGCAATTTTGGAGAAGAAGGTAGCAACTGAATCATCTTTTCCCATTCTCAAAGTACGTAGCTGTTTCTTCAATATTCTTTTCTGAGTTGGTGCCTTCTTTTCATAGAGGATAGCCAAAGCATCAAAACATTCTTTGGCAGTCCTTAGGTGACCAATGATGGGCATCATGATGTCCTTAACAGAATAAAAAATGATTCTTTTAGCCTTGTCTTGTTTCTTCCTGTATGCTGCCCTGGCTGTGTTTGAAGTGGGGTTCTTCAATAACCCTAGTAATCAGTGCTTCTAGTTCATTCTCTTCAAGAATGTTTACTATCCTGGATTTATAAGCATTGAAGTTGGAGGCCCCTATAAGTCTGTCTTTAACTTTCACTGATGTGGAGGCCATGCTGAGATCTGAATTAGTTTAGATGCTGTTGATCCCTGCAAAACAACTCTAACAAAATGGATCTAGGCAGGCTCAAGTTTGTATCCTTGAGCTCTCTTCACACCCTAAGCTCTAATACCATGTTAGAATTAGGGAAGTAAACCAGAAAATTTCTGTCTTTTAAATTCAGTTAGATAGAACAACAAGGGTCTGTAATAAATCAAACTTCAAAACAGAAAAGTAATGCAATAAGAGATCTGTACTGTAGGGTGCTAGATAAATAAATCTGAACTTAAGAAATCAAATCAGAAGATGAACAACAGTTAGATTTAACCCTTAAATAATTTCTGAGTGTGCACAACACTCAGATTTGATCTGAAATTCTAACTCTGTTCATAAATAATGATTGGATCTAAACAAAACATTTAAGTACTCAGATCTAAACTAGGACAAAAGTAGAAGATAGATCTATATCATGAAGTAATTCTAAAACTGTAGAAGAGTTTTTAAATCAGTTTTCAACATTAGTTAACATGCAGAGTAGATAGATCTAGGCTAAATAAAATAATTTGAGCATGAGCAAATATAGATCTGAACTTACCTCTTGATGAACTTACCTCTGAAATGAAGAAGAGCATGACAACTAGGAGAGATAATAATCCATCAAAGTATTTTCAGATAAGTCTTAGAAATCTTGGATCTACCTCAAGGGTTAGATCTCATACCAAGATAAGTTAGGACAACCAAGGCACCAAGGGAATAACTCTCACAGGACACAGCAAAACCCACACAACAATTTCTAAAAGCAAAAACCTTACTCAGCAAGTTCTGGAACCAAACCCTCACACGGCAAAAACTGGAACCAAACCCTTACACAACAAATGTTCTGAAAACAAGGACGACAACCTGCAAAATAGGGTCCAACAGCCCAGCAAGGGTGCCGCGGCTTGGATCTCTTCAAGAAGTATGGGACGACAGTCCCGAGGAGGGTTCTGCTGTCTTAGATGAGGGCCGGCTAACAACAATAAAAGGGATGGTAGCAGGAGCACTTTCAACAGAGGTTTATACACCTCCTACACCCACACAGCAGCAAGCAAAACATGAAAGGGACCTGGCATAGGTTGAGCTGAAAAAGAAGCCAAGCACTGTCACAAAGGAGGCTGCAAAAATCAGTCACAAAGAGGCCGTATGCAGTCAAGAGAAGGCTGAGAAACTGTTACAAGGAGGCCGCAGGCTCAAGAGAGCAATCCGCCACACTTAGGAGAAAGAGAAAAATATGAGTGTGTAAAAGGTAGAGGGGAAGGATCTTATTTATACTTTAGGCTAGGGTTAGGCTAATGAAAGATAATAATAAAAACAAGATACTTAATTAATATAATTATTAATTAAATATGTTATATTATTTAATTAATATTTTCTATTTAACCCTTAAAGCAAAAATACAAAACCCCAAATAAATTCATGCTCAAAAACCAAGGGTGTGGGTTTGGGTGGAGTTACTTGGTGGCAATGCTTGTCCATATAATTCTCAAGGTGACCTTTTTAACTTTATCATCACTGCATATGGGATACATCCCTCATGTGGTCATGCCTGCCTTCAAAGAGTGTCATACACCAACAATTGGCTGATCAAGGACCAGGTTGCCCTAGAACATTTCTGGGGTCTTATCCACCAAAGTACAAGACCAAGGATCAACCCATGCCCCAGACATGGGTACCCTGGAACATGTCTAGGGGCCATAGACATATCTAGGGACTTTAACTGCTTGGTCCCAGACCAAGAACTCCAGTCATCTACTAGGGGCCCTCATAAGGGTCTTCACTGCTTGATCCCAGACCAAGAACCCCAGTCATCTACTAGGGGCCCTCACAAGGGTCTTTTGCTATGGCTTTGACTGTTTGTTCCCAGACCAAGAACCCTAGGAGTGCACTGGGGGCCCTAGATCTCGGCTAGGGTCTTTACCATCCTCCCGGAGAATGGCTCTTGCAACTGCTTTAAATTCAACAGAAACAAATCGACTTCTGAACGAAGTCAACCTCAACTCTAAAAGAAGTAAAAGAGGACTATCCTAACTATAGCGAATCTCTGGTAGAAGATCAAGTCATTGGTAATAAAAGAAACCTCAACATGTAGCGAATGCTCATTTCTTTTTTGTCACAGAGAGGAAGAGATCAAGGTTTTTGTAATAGGGCTTTAGCATTCCAAAAGTGAAAGTGATCTTCTGCAGAACAACAACACATGCAAGCTGCCATTGTAAGGTCTAGAGGTCGCATATACTCAAGAGATCACTTGGGATCTGCCAAGGTTTCAGTGAGTTCATTAGCAAACCCTCATGGTATGTGTAAGAGCCTAATGGCCTATTGTATCTGCTCCTAGCTCAACTATTCGCCGATAAGAAAATATCATTTTTTTTTCCAAAGGAAAAAAGCGCAACTTTTATTAAAAGAAATAAATATTACATTTTGAATAATGCATGCAGAAAGCATGCTTTTAGTTTGGAAAAAGCTTTCAACCTAAATGGGAAGAGAGATACATAATAAATGGTGTCTAAAAGCGGCCACAAAACACTTGAAATCTACATTACAAAATAACCACAAAACTTAGCCAAGAAGAAGCAACAGAGGTAGACCAGAAGAAATCCTGGACGAACCAAGCCAGAGCGGCAAAAAACCCCTCAAGATCCAGAACTAGAGGGACATCAAAGCTACAACCTAGGAAGAGAAATCCATAAAATTCACGCCCAAATAGGACCTCAAAGTGCTGACCATGGGCTCAAAATCAACAGTGCACGCCCAAAAAGAGAGGACCTTAAAGCTCTGACCCAAACGTCGGAAAAGAAGCAACAACCACAACATCCACTCCACAAAGAACCAGAGCCTGAGAGGAGCGCAGAGACCCCCCAACCACCAAGGCCTACGGGAAAACCTTGACATTGCATCAAGCCTTGAACGAACCAGCAGGGATGAGATCGGATAGATCCACCCACAAAGAAAACAACTGAAAAACCTCCATGCGCACAAATGGCTGCAACATCAACATACCAACATCCCACAGACGACAGAACAGACTTCGAAAGACCAGATCTGGAGCATAAACAAAAGAGAAACTACCTCAAAGCATCGAAAAGAGGAAGACGCACCCACATCCGAAGCAACACACCAGAACCAGATCCGCACCAGGGATATCACGACCGCCCAACAAAAAACCGAAAGAAACAGACCAGATCCGCACCAGAGGGAGCGTGGCCATTGCCAGAAAGAAACTCCCACAGTCCATCGAGCCCAAGAGGATCGGCAAAGGGGAAGACGTGGAAACAGGAAGAGGAGCGCCCACGCGGATGCCTGCGGCCAGGGATGCGGCTAAGGAAACCCAAGCCGCAGAGCGAAGACCTAAGGCGTTGTTAATGCTCAATAAGAAAATATCATTTGTTGCTGGGGTTTTTCCAATTGGTTTTCCCCAGGGTAAATCTCTGTGTACTTGTGGATGCAAAGTTTATTATTGTGCTTTTGTTATGGTGAATTTGAGCTTCAGTTTTAAAGTTTGAATTTAAGTACAGTGCTAAATTTWAAAAAAATCAATCAGATCTGAATATCACCATAAAATTAACARAGACAGCCTTTGTACTTTCAAGGGATGAGTAGGAGTTGTGCTCGGGGAATTACCTCGGGGAGGACAAGTGTGGGRAATAAAGGATGTTCTTTTTGTTTGTGCAKTGATCATTGTCTCTGCTTCTAGGGCCCTTTGAGTTACTTCAAACCATTTAGCAGGATGTTTCATCTTGACTTGTGCTCAAATMTCCTCCTTTAAGCCACTAATGAAACATTCTTTATAGAAAAAATTTGTTAAGTTCTTTGTAYGGATGACTAATTGCTCAAAGGCTGCCATAAAGTCTGTGACAACCTGTTTGGTGTAACTTGTTAAGCCGCCCTAAAGAGTGAGTATCTCTCTCGAAACATGCATGGATAGTTTTAACAAATTGACTCCAGGCAATGTAGCCGACATAGWATTTTTAATGCCATTCCTACCATTGCCATCGTTCYCGATCAAGATATAGAACCCCCACCCCAAGTTTCATCATGTCATCGGTAATGCCTTGGAGGGCTAAGTAATGTTCCCTTTGAGTGACCCATCCTGACGGGTCAGAACCATCAAACTTGTTTAGGTTCACCTTAGGAGAATGGTGCCATTTCTTATTACCCATTGATCTATTGCTATGCAGACCTAAAAAGGGTTGTGAGTGGCTAAATAGTCTTGAGTTAGAAGTTTCTTTCCTGGTGTGGCTTAATGTGCTGTGCAGTCTAGTGTTCTTCTTTTGGTATGCCTCTAGCTATCCAAGGCACCAACTTTGTAGTTAATCTTTCTTCCAAGTTGCCTAACTTGTCATCAAACTTTTTATCCAACTTCTCATCCTCATCCAACTTATTCAACTTTTGAAATTGCCTTTCCAAGTTGTTCAACTCGTCGGAAGTAGAGGGAGTGGTGATAGTGTCTGGGGAGATGGTATGAGGTGGTTTATAGGCATCCACCACGGGGGAACTTATTAATAAAGGTTACCGGGTCCTAAGGGCAAGGGAATGTCAGGTGCTATAACTCTTTGATATACGTGGTGGGTCCAATAGTAGTACTTGGCCCAATATCTCAGGGCAATAACTAAGGAGGCTAAATCATGCTCTTAGTCATACTACTCAACTACCTAGGTACTAGAGAGTGATCTCCCGGAGTGCTGTTCTCGATGTACTATAGCAACAAAATGGCCGATTAGTTTATCTAAAGTAGGTTTCGGGTATACCTAGGGGACTTACTATATACTCGAAGGTACATGGAAGTGAGATTCCATATACAGGTAGTGTTTGATGCGAAACTATTTGAAGGGGTACCAACATGAGTTACAAGGGTTTCCAACAATGTGATTCCATTTGTATTTCGTATGTGTATTCTTCCTCGATCGCAGTTTTACCCACTGAATGATAGATCACTATGTTATATAAAGACGTGTGTATTCTTCCTCGATCGCAGTTTTACCCACTGAATGATAGATCACTATGTTATATAAAGACGTCGAAAYATGTCTCTAAAAAAAATTTCAAAAATTTAGGCTYGTTGACCGAAGAAAAAGCTCTTAAAATTACCGAAAAATAACTTATTTTTTTAAGGTAGGGTTCGAGGCCGAAAATGTAAAATAATCACCACTTTTGCTATACTTCTTAGATTGGYTGTTATGACCCCAATTATGAAATGACATAACGTCTCTGGATCTACTAGCACTGATTTGACTAACATCTATGCACACTATCAAAATATATCCAATCTGTGAAATTTAGGGCCGTCTCGAGAAAAACCCTAAAAAAKGGTTGATTTTAAATCAACAATATCTCCATTTCCTGGACTTTGTTTTGGACAATTTTTTTTTTTAAATTGGGTATTTTTCCATAGGAATTTAGATCTCGGGTTGGATTATCCAAATTTTGCATAGAAAATTTCAGAAATAAACTTGAATGCTTCCGTTTGTTTTTTTCGTAAAAAATCAGCAAAAAAGAAAAAAATTTCCCTCTTTTCCCCAAAATTCTCCCACTTTGTGCGCAAGAAAGAGCTCCGATACCACATTAGTGTACTTAACCCCAAAAATTTAGAGCAATCACATAAAATGTAGTTAACCCAAGAACACAAGAGAAAAAGAGAGATAAACCCTTAAGAAATATCTCTTTGATAATAAAAAATAGAGAGCTATGTTCACTTGCCTTTTCAAGGGGGCAACCTCCAAGAGCAATGCTCCAAATACAATAACAATTCTTGATAAAACATTACATAACCTTCTACTGAATATATAGCTATCCATAGAGGATCTTAAGTACCCATGGGCCCTTTATATAGAGGGTTGACTAGCTAATTTGGGCCTTATTAATAAAAATTTAAAAACAACGCTTTTTACAATGAATGACTATAAACTAACTATTTAATGGGCCTTATTCAAGGAAGGTGGCTTCATACATTAATAAAGTATCTAAGTAAGGGGGTTAGGGTAGGGCCCTAATACTTATGCTCCCTTTCTTAATAGCCTTTTAGAACTTGGTTTCATATGGCTTGTAAATAGACTCTAAGGAGATATGGTCCTTATTCCCAATTTTCTTTGTAGATTTCACAAAGAAAACTATATAGGGCTAGGCCTTTCTCTTCTTCAATGATTCTAAATACTTCTATGAACTCATCATGTCAAAATAGGTCGTCATAAACTGCAACTTTCGAAGATTCAAGGTTTTGAGCCCCACCACTTTTCAAGCTTGAATGACAACTGGTCTCTTGGGTTTATTGACTCAATATTGGAATGGTTGTGCGCAATGTTCTATAAAGTTATGAGATATATCACTTTTGTTGGCTATTTTGTTATTTAACTTTGAAGTTGAAATTCATCCAAAATGAACTAAATATAATTCTCTGAAACAAGCACTATTATGATCTTTTTCTTCTTGAAACTCATGACAACCAACATGTAAACTGACACACTTAATACACTTGCATGGAACTAAGTAATTTCTTAGCCTTGGCCTTTCTCTTCTTCAATGACTCTGAATACTTCTATGAACTTATCATGTCAAAATAGGCCGTCATAAAGTGCAACTTGAGAACATTCATGGTTTTGGGCTCCATCGCCTTTCAAGCTTGAATGGCAATTGGTATGTTGGGTTTATTGACTTAGTATTGGAATGGTTGTGTGCAGTGTTCTATAAAGTTATTGGATATATCTCTTTGGTTGGCTATTTTGTTATTTGACTTTGAAGTTGAATTTCATCCAAAGTGAACTAAATATAATTCTCTGAAAGACACACTGGTTCACTCTACCCCTTTTATGGGCAAAGGTAATGGATCATCCTCTCTTAAAAGAAGGCCTATGGTCAGAGGCGAATTGCCATTGGTGGGTGTCTCACTTTGTGCAGAGGGTGATCCTGCTGTGCCTCTTTCTTTTGCTCTTCATGGATCCACTCAGGTGCTTCTCCATAATAGACCACTTGATCTTCACTCTCCACTATGCAAATCTTTAAATGTGAACATGTCTTTTTATGGACGTTAAAGCTGGAAATAAGCTTGATCCACGCTCACACTTAAATGAAGCATAGGGTTTGTTGGTACCTTGCCAACTCCTTGATGGCCACATCAACAATATTCAATATAATCAATAGCCACATTTGGCAAACCCCATGCAGGGGAGGAGCATGCCCAACAGGATTTGAACCTAGTTTATTGTCACAACAACCGCTTCAAGTTGCCTGTAGACCGCACCCCAATGGACTTAATATATATATTCGTGTACATCAATGTAAATCCAAACCATTAGATACCCAATATGCAAAGTTTTTTCATGTATATAGCATCTAAGGGTGAATATAGAAAAATGGCACTAAGTGCGCTACATATTTAAAACAAAATACATTAACATCAGGGCTATAAATGGCCCCCTGAGTCCAAAAAACATTATGCGACATAAAATAACTTCATATTATCAAAATCATCTCCTATATTGGCATCATCTGCCTCCTCCTTTGGCCTCTGACTCGATCCTCCATGGACATCACTACTAGTGCTTGGGGATACTTGTGGATCCAAGTCGATTCACCCTGTTGTTGCTCAAGTCAACACCCTCCAATTTTGATAAAATTGGCTAATACAAGCTTTTAAATGAGGCAGAAAGCTTAACATGCCTAATCGATGGTTTTGGCTTGAGTGAAAGGTACAGTTTTACTAAGGTCATGACAAATGTGTTGAATGGTCAACATCACCAATAACAAGGTACACATAGGGCTTTCTGCTCTTGATTAAATGCCAGTCTCATACCCTCATACATGATAGATTCCAATCTTGAAATGCCTCAATACCACCGACCTTGAATGCTAAAATCCTGAAAATGGTTAACTCTGTTGAAATTTGAATGGGATATGTAATTATACGTAAGTTACTAGGATCCGGATTCGGATACGGATCTGACAGTTTTTTGAAAAGTTGGGATCCAGATATGGTGGAGAAACGACAAGTACAAACAATATAAATATATTTTTTATAATTTTTTAAAATAAAATTTATATAAAAATTTTAAAAATTATAAGTTTATAATATATAGCTTATATATTTATAATATGTAATATTTATATAAAATAATTAATATATTAGATTAATAAACATATAACTAACATATTTTAAGTATTAAATGTTAATTATTTTATATAAATTAAATATAAATATTCTTAATGTTTAAAATAATTAAATAATTAATGATTAATTTGAAATATATCATTAACTATTATATTATTGAAATTATAAACATAAACTACTGTATCATAACCATAAACTATAGGGGGAAACTATAAAATATCGAGGGCATGGAAAACTATCGGGGGAAACTATAAACTATAAACTATTGTGGGCACGGCAGGGGGATTTGGGCCGACCCCCCTGCTAGTAGCGCAATCACAGCAGGGGGATTCAGGGCTGGATTGCTGCTCACAGCACAGACTTCACGGATTCGCTCTTCAAAATTGAATTAACCATCCGCTCACTCATTAATCCTCTAATCGATATAAGTTGCAGTCTTCACAGATTGGCTCTTTAAAATTGAATTAACCATCCGCTCACTAATTAATCCTCTAATCAATAGAAGTTATAATTGCTCTTACCGGTGATGAAAAATTCACACAAACCAGAATCAACATGCCATGGAGTGGATCCTAGGTGGATCCCGGCGGTTTTGGATCCGAATCTGTATCCGATCCGGGGATCCATGGATCCAGCTCCTCGACCCCACGGATCTGGTCTTCATAAGAAATTTGCGGAGGTTGGAATCACTCTCAAACATCCCTGAACTGTTAATGGTAATGTTAAAAATTTAAGTAAAATGATAGAAAAGAAAAGACAAAGGACAATGTCAAAATTTATTTTAAGAATTTAATATTGCCTTTCATGGCTTCCAACAGAAAATGTAGTCTGAAAAATAAGCCAAAAAAATCCAGTTTTCAGGCTTATATTGGCGGTTTTTCACAGCCTCTGGGCTTTTTTCGAAAAATTCACATTGTCACAATTTGTCCAAAACATCATGCAGTGATTAATATCAATGTCACGATTTTTTCTCAGCAATTTTCTGTTTTATGTTTGACATCCCAATTTATTGTGATGTTGGTGATTTTTTCATCTATGTTTTATATGTACTTGTTGGTTCAAGTGCCTGCCTTCATGGGTCTCTCTTTGATTTATTTGCAGTTGTGTGTGGATTTTGTGACTAACGTCTTGGATTTGTATGTGGATGTTGTGACTAATGCCTTGTATCTGGTTCATCTCATTGTAAGCACCAATGTTATGGAAATCAGCTGAATCGGTTCTGCACCATTTCTGGTCAAAATCGCAGTACTAAACTGGGAATGGCCAGTTTAATACACTGCCGTACGGACGGTGCATGGGCCCACTAAATCCCTTCGAAAAAAAAGAAGACTAAAACCCCTAAAGTGTATCTTGACCCCGGCCATTGCTATTTAATGACGTCTCCACCCTCCATTTGTCTCACACCCTTCACTTGATCGATTTGGAATTTTGGAGTTTTTGAGCTAAGTGATCATCTTCATTTGACATCATTTTTTTTGTTGGTTTGAAGTGCTTCTTGGGCTGAATTGAGTCAGAATCCTACTCCCGAGTCTAAGCATGTTGAGTATTCAGAGGACGAGGATTCCAATGATTCTGTCATATGATTAGATTGTAGAGTCTAGAGTCTGGAATATAGTTTTTAATTATTACTATGCTTATTTTTGGACTCTAGAGGACATTTAGAGCCTCTTTGCTTAGGTATTTTGGTTCAGATATGGATTGCACTTGGTGCTATTTTGGTTATATGGACCCTTTCTATATACATAAGTAAAATTTACATATCTGTGTTTAATGGTTTGGATTCACATTTTTTTTCCAAAGAAAAAAACGTACTTATATTTAAGATGAAAATAAATACAGTCCTCAGGTGCAGAAGTATGAACAAAACTGTTCCTCTTAATAGAAGAACTCGAGACATCAATTCAAAACGAGATCTCCAAATCCGCCTATCCTAGTTGACATTTTCTACAAAACATAATACGATTCATACCAGAAGGTATTGTGACATCATAAAGTTCACATTTCTAAGCTGACATGTTACATATACAAGTTACTTTAAAGATCATGTATCAAATGTTGACTACAAGCCATTGCTTGTCCACCAATAAATTCCTATAACAAGTAATGATTCTCAGGTAACTGAAGGCCATCTTTTGAAAGTTTGTCCACTGTTTGGTTCCTCTCTCTGAATACATGTGAGAAATCAATCTGAGGGAAGATACCAAAGACATCCCGAGGCTGATCAAACAACGGCCTGAGGACGATGTTATGAAGCTGAACAGATCCAGATAGACAATTAATAACTAGACCGGAATCGCTGAAGACCTGCAGAGAATCAATTCTATGACGATGTGAAAACTTCAGAAGTAGGAAAAGTGCCCTAAACTCGCTGAAATTATTTGTTCCCCTCCGAACATTTACCATAAAATGAAAGTAGTTCTGGTCAGTGACCAGTCCTTGGTTCGCCCACTATCCTGAGAGGTTTATGAATTGAAGGAGTCCCGTAAAAAGAAAGTAATCCTAGACATTGCGCCAAAGTCCTGAAAGGGGGAACATACTTATCTTCAAATAAAGCCGAGTTGCGGTCCAACCAAATTCCCCATAGAACCAAATAAGGAAGAACTCTCAATTGCGTCAGCTCTCTATTGATAAACCAAACTGCAAAGCATTCTTCTGTAGAATACTGAATCCAGAAGTTTGCAAGACGCAAATGACATTCTATTTCGCTCCACACCTGTTGTGAGTATGAACAAGTAAGAAAGAGATGATGAGTAGTTTCGGCATTGTTCCTGCAGAGCAGATATCAGGTCCCCCCTTGTTTCTCTTTCTCATCATCTCCCAGGTTAGTACTTTGTTGTTTAGTGCAAGCCACAAAAATAAATTTGTTTTTGTCCGAGCCTTTACCATCCAAAGTTTTTGCCACCACCAAGAATCACCTAGTTCCCTTGTACCGATAGAGCTTCATAACCCAACTTAGCAGTATAATTACCTCCTACCATATTTCTGTTCCAAATGAGTTCATCTTCATATGGACTGATTCTAGTGTGAGCTCTCTGAAGTGAATCTATAAAATTATTCCATTCCAAATCCCACTCTCCAGACAATTTTAGTTCAGCAGCACTTATCCATCCTTGAGACCATATGGTGGTATGAGCTGGCATTGTCATAAGGTTTAGAGTAGCTTTACTAATACTAAGAAAGTGTTGAATCAATTCTTTGGAGAGAAAGACTCTTCTATCACAGCGCATGATTGCATTGGCACCAAGTCTGACTTGTAAACCATTACCAACTTTCCATGCCAGGAAGTTTCCAATCACCGGAAAAGCCAGTCATTGCTTTCCATTGATTGGAGACATTCTGAATGCATTTCCTTTCTTTTCTTATCCAGTCAAGTATGGTGCCATTTCAATTAGGATCCTTCTCCTCTAAGAGATGTCGCAGCCAGTGAAAGACCAAACTGGTGAATATCCTTCAGGTTTGGATTTACATGGATATATGCGAATATATACTGTTTAATCAAAATTTGAATACTTTATGTATTTTTTGGTCGACTGGTTTTTGTTTTTGGCTTTTTACTGGTTCTGGTCCGGTTCTGTTTTTTAGGGTCTGGTCACCGGTCTGGTTTTGATAACATTGTTGAGCGCACTCCTACATTTGGTTCCTTGTATGCGTGCATCTGCAAATTTGTGGCATTTAACATTTTCACAACTTGAAGAAATATGTGGTACATAATCTGAATTAGACTCCAGACAGATATTTTATTAGAATACTGAAGTAATAGTAAAATATTGTTAAAAATATTATATTTTGAATGCAATATTTTCCAAGCACTTGTAGTTTTTTACTAGTGTACATTTTTACTGTAGCTTGCGAGTGGTTATTTCTTAATGATTATTGGAAATGGATTTAAATTTCTCTCCTTTTGAGAAGTTCTCTTYAAAGCATGAAAATTGATTTGCTTACTATGAAAGGTTGATGCAGGGTGGAGAAGGAAATTGTTTCTATATTGTTCAAAACGGAGAGTTTGAAGTCTTGATYTCCAAGGTAACATACTGGGGCTTGAATCCATACATGTACCGTAATGCATAAGGGCAGTTTTGAACTTATACTCTTTTCGTTTGATTTAGCTTTCATGCAAACAATTATGTGAAGTATGATGCAGTTGCATCAGTTGGCAACTCATTTTCTAGTCGGATCCCATGCTGTAGATTACTATTTTCTCTATTTTGTCCTTTGTGTCCATGCATTACAGTGTCACTAGGTGCAGTTTCCATGCGTCTTCTATTCTTTCTCACTTGTGCATAACATAATTTCTACTAAACATGCTCTATGAGAGAGCACTTTTTCCACTAATCATGCTGTATGAGACTGCATTTTTTCTTATTTTAGATAACCCGTGCCTCTTTTATGAGCCAATTTTGATGTATGAATTACTACTGCTTTTTAAGAGTTTGATTTTTAAATGTGCTTAGTATTTCATTCCTTTGTCTAATCCCATGGACCAGAGGTTTGGACTTTATCCAATTTGTAGTTTTAGTGAGTGGATGGTTAAATGACTGAGTTATCCCAGTATAATGATTCAATGCAATGATTTTCTCGAACTTTTAACAGTATGATGATATGTGGATTGGAAAAACGTCTAATTATTCTACTGTTTAATTGCTTAATTTGGTTGTAAGTATAGTGGGGAGAAAGAAGAGCAATTCACTAGTAGAAAATGGAAAGTTAGCTTTGGCATGTGTTGGTTTCATACAGAAGCAGTTGACTGTAAACATTGCCTGCACCAAGCAGTGCAATATAGACAGAGATGACAAATAAGAATCTCCTTTCATCTTTAGGCTTCAAAAAAGAGTACATTGAAGCACATAGAGAATATCTTGGAACAAGACATGATGATTTGGCTGGAATGGAAGGTAACTGGGAACAGATAGAATTACATAAAATACTAATTTAAAGTTCAACCTGAATCCTAGTTATACCTGGGCTAACCAGGACAAACCTCATAATCACATTCTAAGTCAGTAGGAATTCTGTCAGCTTCTAATACATCAAAGTGTTACTTGTCCGTGTCGTCAGCAGATGATGCATAATCAAGTATAAATAACGTTTAACCTTAATAAAATTGACTATAAAGGATGAGTTCCACCCAAATCTGTGAAGAGCCATGTATCTTGGCATATGTTTTGCTTCACGTTGTTTAGTCTAACCCATCTTCCCTTTCATCTGCTGGATCCTGTCGCAGAGACCAATTTTCTAGTGCCAAATATAATGTCAAAGTTGAAGGAACATTTTATGGAAGTGCCTGCAATGCACCTTTAGCCAAAGTTTGAATTCTTCTAGTAATGGACTCTTGAATCTTGATGCCTGTTGTGTAGTTCTGCCAAATAGGATCTGTGACATTTCTAAACTATCGGAACATTCCAAAGCATTTTAACTATGTGAACATTCTGATAGTTTAGAAATGTCACTAAGTTAACCAAGGCATTTTAACTATGTTATTGTAACATGTTCACTTCATACAACCTACAATGCAGGTTCACCGTTCTTTATATACAACCAAGTCTTTCATTGGAAAATACATTTACTATTGAAAAAATACAATAGAAGAAGGGTTGTGGAGACACGATAAGAGGCCAGGTTGTAGAAGCATTTGAGGGAACAAGCACCGATGAGGCAGATGCAAGGCTATCGATCGAGAGAACCATTCCATGATATGACGCGCCTCACAAAGGAATTCCATACCTACTGATGATCCCTTAATCAGGGAGGTGAGAGACCAGAATGGGTCCTCTTGTTGAAAGCCAATATAACTACAGAAGAGCCATCTTTTATATATTGCAGAGACAACCATTGGGTGTGTTATCGCACAAGTTGTAGGTTGGGAAAACCCCTGATCCAACCACCAAATGGCGAAAATTTTGAAAACACCTACCCACTGTCACCTTAGGCAGGTATTCCCGTCACTTTAGAGATGATAGAATCACCTCAAGGGGGGAATCCAGGTGACCCTTTGCAAAAGATACTCCATGTTAAGGGGTTTGTAGAGGTCCTTTGCCCAAGGGTGATATTAGGCTGAAATTTGTGCCCTCCTTGGGAAACCTTCTCTCTCTTGTGCTTTTTATCTTGGTTTCTTTATGCTATTGGTGGAAGAAGTAGTGCGCTACCCTTCTTGGAGTTTTTCTTTGGCATGTGTGGTGGATTTATCTTGGTAAGAGGAGGTTTATCTTGTCATTTCTTGGACTAGGTAAGGATTTGTCTTGTTGATGCTTCATTGCTTAGTTGCAAGTTTGATTTGCTAGATTTCTTGGGAGTATAAGGATTTACAAACCCACCATTATCTATCACTTTTGTCTAGAAGTTATTTGTTGCACATGGTCTTACTAGGAGAAGTAAAAGGGTTTACATCCTCCTAGTATCTCCTAGCTTATCATTTGCTTGCCTTGGGGAGTAAGAGGGTTTGCACCCCCAAGGAGATACCATTGTTTAGCTCTTTATTTACTTGACTCCATATCCCAATAGCTAAAGGCACTAGTATAATTGCATTGGAGAAATAAAATCTTGCATTGGTTCACGTGAATTTTCGTGATTTGGAGGTTGTCTAAGTTGGAATCAATTCTTTCCTATATATGCGGTTGAGCCACTAGGGCATTATCTTTACTCAAGTACTTCTTGCTGCTGTTATAAAACTTCATCTACAGCCATTAGGGCTGCAGAAACCCTAACACTTTTCTATTCAGAACTTGCTTTTCAACTGTCAAAAGTTGCTAAGATTTTGCCACAGTAATCTACTTAGCCTAGCACAAATTTTGGGTGGATTTTTGTGAGTTTTGGTGGTTGGATTTGCTGCTGTAATAATTTGTTTGTTACAGCCATAAGGCTGCAAAATATCTCTGCAATTGCTTTTTATGACAACCTTGTTTCATTGCTAAAGTCTTGTGCTTTCATTCTTGAGTGTCACTAGCATTTATCTAACTTATCTCTAGCATCATTTGTTGGACTTTTAGCAATTGTTTAGCAGCGTTAATGCTTATCTCTTTGCTGACATACATTGTTGTTTACTGCTGCAATTAGGGACAACAAGCTTAACTTGCTTATCCACCTGCTTGGCTTGTTCTTGTGTCTCGGGCAAGTACAACATTCTTCGTAGTTGTTCTTATCTCTTGGCAACCATTGGCTACCACTTAGACTCTTTCCCAAGCCTTTACGCATCTTTTATCTTGACCTTTAGGGGGACCTTCCTTCATCTCTTTACTTTCCATCTCATTCCCCCTAGGGTCACCGAGATTCCCCCCTTGAGGTGATTCTATCATCTCTAAAGTGATGGGAATACCTGCCTAAGGTGACAGTGGGTAGGTGTTCTCTAAGTTGTCGTCATTTGGTGGTTGGGTCGGGCTTTTCCCAACCAACAACTTGTGCGATAACAGGGTGAAAGCAAGTGACAAATTGCTAGAAAAAACCCAATGGAAGGGAACATGAGTATCCCGATAAATTCTTTGTGAAAAAGAAGTGACAGAGGTTTATGACTATGACATGCAGACCAAGAAAGGATGGCATGATAAAGAGAAAGGGTTGGAAAACCAACAAGAGCACAACGACATGAGTGATACTAGACAAAGTAGAGTAATTAAAAGTTGGAAGTTTGTGACACTGTTTAAAGCTATCCTTGTAGCAAAATGCAAACAATTGGAGCACTTTATGTTATTTTCCGACTATATCAGGTAGGCTACATCCCTGGGGCATAGGTGATACCAGATTTGGTGCATGTAGCAACAAACGTTTGTAACTGTCGAGATCAAATGATATGGGAGCCCAAAATGTGGACAATAATCCCCATCACAGTAGAAACCATAAAGGAGGTATTCAAGATTCCTCGATGTACAAAATTATGGAGCAATAAGATGGATGAAGAAAAGTCCAGAGCTTATCTAGTTTGGCTCCAAGGCAGATCGAAGTATGGACATGAACAAAGGAAAACAAATCACTGTACACTG
>JASDQU011103797.1:1361-11687 GCA_032191745.1 Picea mariana
AATAAAAAAAAAAAAAAAAATTGACACTTTTTATATGAAATTTTCATAAGTTTAAATCAGTGTATTGAATCATTAATGAAACCGCATATACTAATATTCGTTTCATATCATTGTTAAACTCAATGGAGTTATTTGGTTTATTTTAGACATTTTCACATAACACATATATATTGCATAAATTGTAAAATCAATCATTTATATCATTATTGAAATCAATGCATTGGAACAACTTCATATTTAGGTCTATATTTAAAACATGGTTTTTATTTGCTAATGTATAACTTCTTATAAATAAAAGTAATATTACTAAAAATTGTTTTATTTTCTTATTTTCAGTGATTTGATTATTTTCTTAATAAATGAATGCAAATTCTAATTAATGGAAAAGTGTTTTTCCCTACAAAGGATTATTTTCTTAATAAATGAATGCAAATCCTAATTAATGGAAAATTGTCTTTCCCTACAAAGGATTATTTTCTTAATAAATGAATGCAAATTCTAATTAATGGAAAATTGTCTTTCCCTAAAAACAGGGATGATTTTAAGGATGTAAATTTATTTTAAAATGTAGAAACYTTGGCAAATCTTAGTAATCTTTCRTATGCCAACTATAAATGTTTGGCTACATTTTTGTAAAAATATTCAAATTTCTAAGGATTTTATATAGTTTGAGATTTTTAAGGTAAAATAATTTTATGCTATAGAATTTGAGCTAATCATTTTTAAAATAGAGAATATCTTTTTTGGAAAAACCATGAAAAAATAACCCATGATCAAAATTTAGCCCCTAAAATCATTCCGCCTAAAAAAGATTCATAGTTTTTTTCTTTATTTTTTATCAATTTCAATTATATCACTTCTTCCATCAAAACAAAATAAATCTCATTGAAATTTTCAATAACCTTAAGTTTCATAATTACAATTTTCAATGGAGTAATCACAATTCCCAAACATGTTTTTATTTTAGTATTACAATTCTCAATTCTAAAATATTTGGATAATTACAATTTCCAATGCAAGGTTAAGTCACAAGATTACATTTTACTCGCTTAATTTCCCATTTCCCAATGCTTAAGTGATAAGAATAAATTTCTAGTCACTTAACTTGTCAATTTTCAATGTATGGTTATGTGGCATGATTACATTTCTAGTCACTTAACTCATCAATTAACAATGCAAGATTAAGTGATGAGAATATATTTATAATCTTGCAAGGTTATGTGGTGAAATTATATTTATAGTCATTTAACTTATTCTAAATGCAAGATTAATTAATGAAAATACATTTTTAGTTTTTGAAGGTTATGTGGTGAAATTACATTTCTAGTCACTTAACTTATTTTATGAAAAGAATATACAATATAAAATGTTAAATCAATTTTAAAATTAAATAGCTACATATTATAGAATATTAGAATTGAATTACAACTATATATATAGCAAAGCAAGACTTTCAATACGACTCCATTTAAAATCAATTTTAAAATTAAATCTACATAGTATAGAATATTAAATCGAATGATAAGTGTATATATCGTGTAAAGAAAATTTTCCAATATGACTCCATTTAAGATCAACCCTATAAATACTGGTTAATTCGATATTTTTTTCAATATGACTCCGTTTAAGATCAACCCAATAAAAAAATGGTCAATTGGATGTATTTTTGGTGAGTATGGCATATTATGTTATTGAATACTAGAATCGAATTACAACTGTATATATTGTACAAAGCAATATTTTCAATACGACTCCATTTAAGATCAACTCGGATGTATTTTTGTGAGTATGACATATTATGTTATTAATTTCATAAGGAAGTGATATGTGAAGTGTATTTTTGGTGAATGTGACATATCAAAGTGTTACAATTTTGTAAATGTGTAAAGGTGTTAAAGCGACTGAATTTGATGGGGTATTTTTATTTAAGTAGTTTTTTTTTAAAACGAAATTTCATAGACATTGAATGCTGGGCATTGATTCCTTAAATGTTTATTATATGTTTAAGTTTTTTGGTTTTGATTTTTTTTAAATAAAATAATTTTTTAAATGTTTATCATATGTTTAGATCATTGATAGTGTAGTGCATTAGTTTAAGTGATTGAGTGTTATAAATTAAAAGAAAGAAGTGATTTCTATAAAATTGGAAAAATATTTTAGAAGGATTTTCTTTAATTTTTTTATTTAGTAACTTAATTTCATTTTACATGTATTTAATACCTGTGTTATTTTTTTTTATGTTTAATGTAAACTATGGTAAATGCATTTGAAAAATTAAATGACTAATTAATTAAATGACTTCATTTAACTATTGTGATGTGAACCATATCAATATTTTTTAGTTCTTTTTGCCTATACACGTTGAGCACTTGGATATATAAAGTGTGAAAATTAAAGAGATTTAAATATTATTTATTTATTTTTTTAAGTTTAATAAGTAAAAATTGATTTGAGAGATAATAATTCATATCATTATTATCAATTAAAAAAAATATTTTCCATTTTTAAAGTCAATCTAAAATAAAAATTGTTAGTTTTTTCTCTTCTTTTCAATATGAGCACTCCACCACCTATTCCAAAAATTCATTCTATCATGGGGATGCCTCCCAAAATCACCCTAGATATGCCGAAAGACAAATAGAGTTAAAATGATAAGAAAAAGGAGTTAAGAAAGATACGTAAAACTCCAAATAGACCGAGAAACAATGCTTGATAAAAAAATTAGACTCTTCAAAGATACCATTCAAATTGGATAGATTCTTATGGGTCAAGAGTGAATTACAGAAAATGAAGGATAGGATTCAAGAAATGGAAAAAACATGAACAATCAATCCAAGAAGGAGAGGCTTAAGAAAATCACAAATTGAGAGATAGGATTAAAGAGCTAGAAGAAAAACTAACCAACAATTTGACTCTCAGTAATCTGGAAAAAAATGGATATCAAACACATCAAACAGGAAATCAATAAGCTAATTGAACTGGACCATGAGCATAATAAAAGATCCTTGAACCTCATAATTTTTGGTATAAAATTACAACAAGAGGAGGATATGCTAGCAATAGTAAAAGAATAATTAAATAATAAATCACAAATTGATACAACTTACCTCATAGAAGCAAAGATGCTAGGAAAAATAATTGATCACAAAGATAGGTTGATTTGTGTCAAAGTAAGTTGTAATAACCATAAATATAGCATACTCAATAAATCTCTGAGCTTAAAAGGGTCATGGATATTTATAAATGAAGACCTTATTCCCAAAGACCAAGATGAATTAAGGAAGGAAGCTCAAAAGGTAAAACAAGTTGGAAAAGAAGGAAAATGGGCAATAATTAGAAATCGAAAATCTATCGTTAGGGATAGAGACCAAAATGATAGAGACCATTGACCGTTGATTACTATTATGAGTCATTATGGATGTGATTATATGTTATTTTACTGTATTGACTTAGACAAGTGCTATTGACTTGGTTCTCCTGAGTGTGCAGGATTTAGACCTTGAGGATGCTAAGGCATCGATGAAATCCTTGGACTCCGGATCGAGTTAGGGAGTGGACTATTGGGGTTTGATTGTTGTATATATATGACATAGGTATATTTGATTAGATGTTATGATTATGGATGCTATTCTGACATGACTTGTTGATGATGCAGGATGACAATAGATTGTCGACCAGACTCACATGTGAAATAGAGGGGTTATGCATGACTACCAGAGACATTGAGGGAGAGGTGTGGTCAACAGCCCTACCACAACCTACTAGCGTTCCCGTCGTGGCTCGAATTGTAGGTTAATGATTACCTAGTTCGAGAAAATGCACGGTGCTGTGAGGGCCGATTGTGACAGTCGTTCACAATGATTCTAAGGGGTGCGAAGTAAGGCAATGGCCTTATTCCTCAGAGGCCCTTAGTCTCCCACAAGATCACCTGGCGAAGTATTGACTCCAGGGGTTTTTTATGTCTACCAAGTCAGTCGAGAGGTGAGTGACACCCTTGGAGCACAAAGTGTGTCCTGAAGGGCACGTTGCGCAAGAAAAATCGAAAGAGGTGAGTGGCACCCTTGGAGCACGTAGTGCATCCTGAAGGGAACGCTGCGCAAGGGAAACAGATTGAGGCGAGTGGCACCCTTGGAGCACCTAGTGTGTCCTGAATGGCACATCGCATTGTTAATCAATAAATGGATGAACCTAGATGGCCTTAGGATGAATAACGTGATAAGAAAGAAGTAAAACATTTCCCTTAATAAAATGTCGTCCATCCTAGGAAAATAAAGTCTAGGTCTAAGAGATACTTGTGATACAATTTTTTATCTATTTATATAAAAATAAATAAATAATAATGATAATCATCATTAAGCATGTGACGAGAAGGGGTTAAATAATTCATTTAATTTATAAAAATCTTTCGGGCGATAAAATTTTAAAAAGGGGAAAATGGGGGAAACAATCGTTTTGTCTCATGTTAATTTAAAATTCATTAATTAAAAATGAAAAAGGGAAAAAAAAGAAGAAGTTAATTTTCTACACTTGCCAGTTTGAGTTTTAAATTAAAAGGGAAAGAGGAAAACTTAAAGGAATTAGGAAACTAGGAAAAAGTGGGAAACATAAAATGAAAGGGGAAACAAAAGGAAAAGGAAGAAAGTCTAACTTAGTAAGGTATCTAGCATTTAAGAACTTTCTAAATTAAACTCAACTAGTAAATTAGTAAGGGGGAAAGTCGTTAAAACTTGTAAAAGAATTTGGGGACACCTAGGAGCGATTCTATGAATGATTTTAGGTGGGTGAGGGAAATAGGGGTAATTAATTAATTAGGGAAATTAATTTATGGTGCAATGAATGGGACGGGTGACACATATACATAGAGCGTTATTATGAATTAAATTATTGAATAATAAATTAAAAGGGATTTTGGGAAAGTAATTGACTTAGAAAATCTATATAAAGGAGGGAGGAGGAGGATGATGGATCTTTTATGTTATGTTTAACATTACGTTGTAGAATTTTAGACTTGAATGACTTAGCTTGTGGGAGTTGGGATACCCAACTCGGTGAGGAGTGGTAGCTCAGCCTTGCGAGGCGAGATGGGAGCTAGTTGATTCTTTGGTTAGTGTGCATGGCCCCTTTGTGGCTCGAGGGGATAAGGGGGAAGAAGAGTACCCCTAGCGTTGGCTGGGAGGTACTGGTGAAGTCTCATCGGTCGACATGTAGAAGATGCACGAAGCACGTGGGACACTAATTCTGAGCGGGCTACTTGAGATATGGTACACTTTCTTTATTTCTTCTTGGTAGATTATTAGTATACTTTACGCTCTTAGTCTGTATGTTTACTTGGGTAAAGAAAATGATTTAATTAACATTTTAATTGATGACTGATTTTCCCCATAGCCTTAATCTCGTTTTTTATTGATTCCCTTGGATTTCGATCCCTGCATGTCTTGACCGTCCTATGGTTTTATTGATTTGTGATGATTTGTGATTTATATTTTTTCCTTCATCTCTAACTCATTAGTCCATGCTTGAGAAGCTAGCCAGGAGCCTGATATACGGTCGTCACTTCGGTGTTAATAGACCTATGGTTCTAAACGCCCTGCTTTGTTGTGCGTGGATGATGAGTGAAGGATGCTCCTATTCCTGCCAGACGTCTACCCTTGTTGGTTGTTCTTGATAGACTTTGGTTATTGCCTTCTGGCGATTGAGTACCTCTGCGTCTGATTTCCTAAACTATGAAGACCCTTGCGTCTCATTGAAGGATTACCCCTATTTTTCTTTGATTGATAACCCCTGAGTTGAAGGCCCAATATCTGCGTTTTTGTATCTTCATTGCATTGCATTCCCATAAAATATTGGTCTACGATTGGTATCTGGAATGTGTTTCCTAGTTGGATATTCTCTGGATTTGTTTTTTACCTCTGCACTCTAACATTTGAAGATGATTGAGACTGATTTTCATTTTGTTTACCTCACGATTTTTCCACTTCTTAGGCTACATTTCGTTTGATTTGGGGGAAAAATTTTGCCTGGTGAATTTATATTCTGGTTAGATTTTGTTTAGATTGCCAAGTGCCCGACAAGCTACACGTTTTTCATTTTTACCACCAGTGTTTAATGGATTAAAGAAAATTATACTTCTGTTCCTTAGATGGTGTTTTTATTAAGAAATAAGCTCAGCAAATTAATTTATTTGAATGTATTAATCTCAGTGAGTTTTGAATGTTTGCACTCAACAATTTTATCAAATGTTTTTATTTATCTATTTTCTTTGACAGCAACTGTTTTAACTGCATCATTCTGAACAACTAGTAGTCTGGTTAAGTTACCTTTGATACACATCGATTTCTCGTTGGGAATGGACAACGATATCCTTCCCTTATTTAGACAACCAACTAATGGCTCTGTGTTTGACCACAAACTATTTATTTTTTATTTCATAAGCTATCTATTGCCTTTGCATTTTGACTGAATTTAGAATAAAATTTGTTTTAGAAAGCTATCAACTTGCTTCGGCTTTGATTGCTATTGGAATGGCATGTGCTATGCACGACGAATTGCTGGATAGCATATGAATTTATTGGAACAATGTCGATCCCTCTTACATCTAGCGTGACTGCTGACATCCAACCTACTGATGACAACTTTTAAATCTAATAGCGAATTTAAATTTGAGGGTGATTCTATGAACATTAACCTTTTTAAATGGCAAAGAAAATGAAATTATGGCAGTCTCCCCAGTTTTATTACAACAAATATTCATACCAATGAATGCACCCCTTAATGAGTGTGAGTTGAATCTTTATTCACTCCTGGATTTTCGGTTTGGAGTAACTATCGTTGATCCCTTTTAACAACGCATATTCCTCTATTTATTACATAACTATTTTTTTATGAGTGGCTGCGTTGAATCCTTTGACCACGTTAAAAGATGGCAATTTTGATTCTCGACAACGTTCTTCTATTTTTTTTAATTTGCATTAATATTTATTAATGTTGGATAGCATTAATAATAGCAACAGGCTGTGTAATATATATCCTATGTCTTAGACAACCTTACCTTGCTAGACAGTCCCCTAATTGGATAACATTTTCTTCGATCAATAAACAACCCTACCATATGCGTTATAGAGAGAACTATTGTATTTTTAATTTTGATAGACAGTTGGATCACTTGCGATGGTTGACCATGTACCTTGTATATAGATATAGTAACATGAATTGCTAGCCCCAGGCGATTACCAAATTGGAAACAATCTTGTTTTTAGACCATGGGATACATTCATGTTCTAATAGGTAGTATTGGTTAAGACCGTGATATAGTTTGTTAGCATGGATATGACAATTATTTTTAGCCTAATAGCATCAAACTACAATGAATGCCCCTGAAATGACATTTAATTATAAACAACAAGTTAGCATTAAGATTTGGTTTTGAATAGCTTCGAAATGACCTTTTTGTAACCGCCTAATAGCGTTAAATTAGCATGAAAATTTTGTACTGAAAAGGCGCTTATTTTGAAAAAAATGTCGTTTATTTTGTAGCGTGGAGCACCTTTGAAATGTCAAGTAGTTCATTCATTTTAGCGGACATTTTTAATTATCGCTAAGCGTATTGGATTTGGTTAAGTGCCTTTCTTAGTTCGCAATATAATAACGTTTATGACCTTAGTAGCTTCTTAATAGTTCAACCTTTTCACTTAGAACCCTTGCTTATCAGTTAACGATTCGGTTGTTGGCGGAGTAAGATATTAGCTTACGATTTCCCTTGATTGTCGTCATCTTTCATCTTGTCAACCTATCGCTTGGGGTTTGGGTCTACCCTTCTTGTAAGTATTTCGGTCCCCTAGCACATTGGATTTTCATGAGTACTTGGTCAAGTCAGGCTATTGTCGTGTCTATCACCTAGGGATGACATGATTCAGTTGAGGGGATCATGGTGCGTCCTAATTGGATAGTGGCAAATCATGGCTTGTTCGGATTCAAGCATCCCATTAAGGGTGTTGTTGATCGTTGTATGTTGTTGTGAGCGTTTGGGTAGTAACACCTTCATGTGTTTGGTTGCATGCCATCGAGGTTCTAGTTAACTGACTGTAGAGGCCATTATGTTGGGATGGGGATGTTGTCCCTGAGATTGTAGGCATTTTCATGTTTATGTCAGGTGGGTAGTCGTTTCTCCTTGTTATTTTTGGCATGTTTCACCCAGTTTCTCTTGTGACGAGGCAGAGAGTCCTAGCTGTATTTTTCCTATTCTACGGGCATGGTGCTCACTGTCAAAGTGGTTATTTAGTTGTAATCGTTGTTGTCATCCTGTTTAAAAAAAAAAAAAATTGCACCTTCTTCTTTGCTTATAGTCGTAACGAAGGGATCGTTATATATGGTATCAGAGAAGGTTCAACCCTATGACTGTGGATCGCCAGGCTTTCTATAGATGTAAACCCTTGAGTATTATCCCTTGCGTTAATTAAAAATCCTTAATGTGTCCTTGTGGTGATTTCATTTAGAGGATGCCTTAGAGGTTCGTAACGTGGTTCCATGGAATGAGGTGCGACGGAACAACAAGTTCTCTCATCCTTGGAGTCGAAGCCCCAAGGGGAAGGAAGAGTCCTTGGGCTAGATTTGCTTGTTGCAAGGGATGATGATGGTCTAACAAGGCCCTTCTAGGTATTGTCAAGGGCCTTTTATTCACCATCGATACTAAGATGAGGCCAGGTCACCTGTACCCTTGAGGGTCCATAGGGCACCCTATATAGTACCATTAGCATCCACCGATAACTCGAGAGAGTTGAGTTCTTGAGTCCACGAGTGTTTCAAACGGTTGTGTCATCGAGGCACATTGTAGAGCAAGGCGTTGAGCTCAATGCTTCGCAATTACGACCTCCAACATAAAGGTCTGCATGGTGGTCTTTCAACTGAAGGGGGTGCTCTCTTTTATGGTGGAGTATGCCCCTGCCACATTTGAACATGGTTGTCGATGATGTGTCATGGGAACTGTTCGAGGAACGGTTCCTGGAGAGGTTTCTTTCTGAGGAATTCGTTGGGAATCAAGTCAATGAGTTTGATGCCTTGTGACAAGGAAATCACATGGTGCCTGAGTTGGAGGCCCATTTTGGAGCTGCTTCGGTATGCTTCGCACCAAATTACCCAAAAACATAAGGTCAAGAACTTCAAATTTGACCTTATTATTAGAATTCAACTTCTACTTTGGGTACCAGAAATATGGTACCAAAGAAACTGTGTTGGATTGTGGGGAGCCACATTACAGGCATTACTGCCTAGAGGAAGGGTTCAGAGCTTCTGGATCAAATGGACCCACTACCGTGGGAGTCTTGGGAAAGGCCCATTGGATTCTTGTAGCGGTGAATAACCAACAGGAAGAGCACAAGTCGACTATCCTTGGGACGTCAGGTATCATCGTTGACCAGACCCTTAGTTTTGGATAGATCACAATGCTATTGAGAGTTTCATTTATGGTGTAGTGCTAAAAATAATTTAGTTAAATGTAGTTGAACAGGATAAGTTTAGCTTTGTAGATATGACTTTGGAAGCCAAACAAAAGGTTGGAGGAAGGGTTACCGGCTGTGTTGTAACCTGGGAGAGTTTTTCACCAGTTCCAACCTATATGTCACGATCTTAGGATCTTATGATGTTGTGATTGGTATGGATTGGTTGGAATCGAAAGAGGCGATACTCAACTATAATATGAAACAGTTGAGCTTGGTCAACGATGAGGGATAAGGACGCGTGATTGTAAGTCGAAACTAGGGAGTTTCCCTGAGGTTTATCTCTTCCTTGCAGTTATGGAAGAGCATGTGCAAGGGATGTAAGATTTATATGACCCTTGCATTAAACATGAAGGGTGTAGCGGAAGGTCTAGAACACCTTTCTGTGGTGAGAGAGTTTGTGGATGTCTTCCCAGAGGATTTACCTAGGAGGTCGCCAGAGAGGGAACTGGAGTTTACAATAGACCTAAAATGAGGGACTAAACTGACAGCTAGAAGGCCTTATCATATGTCGACCCTGGAGTTACAACAGTTGAGAATGCAACTGAAAGAATTGTTGGACCTGGGACTGATACGTCCAAGTGTGACACTGTGGGGTGCACCTGCTATTTTCATATGAATGAAGGATGGGTTGTGGAGGCTCTACATTGACTACCGTCAATTGAACGAGGCCATGATCAAGAATCAGTATCCGTTCTCGAGGATTGATGATCTGTTCGATCAGATGAAGAGTGTGACGGTGTTCTCAAAGATCCATTTGGGATCAGCGTATCACCAGTTACGGATCAAGGAGGAGGATGTCCCTGATACCGCCTTTAAGATGAGTTTTGGTCAT
>JASDQU011103797.1:11737-23886 GCA_032191745.1 Picea mariana
GTTAGTTGATTCTTTGGTTAGTGTGCATGGCCCCTTTGTGGCTCGAGGGGATAAGGGGGGAGAAGATTACCCCTAGCATTGGGTGGGAGGTACTAGTGAAGTCTCATCGGTCGACATGCAGAAGATGCACGAAGCGCGTGGGACACCAACTCTGAGCGGGCTACTTGAGATATGGTATGCTTCCTTTATTTCTTCTTTGTAGATTATCAGTATACTTTACGCTCTTAGTCTGTATGTTTACTTGGGTAAATAAAATGATTTAATTAACATTTTAATTGATGACTGATTTTCCCCATAGCCTTAAGCTCGTTTTTTATTGATTCCCTTGGATTTCGATCCCTGCATGTATTGACTGTCCTATGGTTTTATTGATTTGTGATGATTTGTGATTTATATTTTTTCCTTCATCCCTAACTCATCAGTCCATGCTTGAGAAGTTGGCCAGGAGCCTGATATACGGTCGTCACTTCGGTGTTAATAGACCTATGGATCTAAATGCCCTACTTTGTTGTGCATGGATGATGAGCGAAGGATGTTCCTATTCCTACTAGACGTCTACCCTTGTTGGTTGTTCTTGATTGACTTTGGTTATTGCCTTCTGGCGATTGAGTACCTCTGCGTCTGATTACCTAAACTCTGAAGACCCTTGCATCTCATTGAAGGATTACCCCTATTTTTCTTTGATTGATAACCCTTGAGTTGAAGGCCCAATATCTGCGTTTTTGTATCTTCATTGCATTGCATTCCCAGAAAATATTGGTCTACAATTGGTATCTGGAATGTGTTTCCTGGTTTGATATTCTCTGGATTTGTTTTCTACCTCTGCACTCTAACATTTGAAGATGATTGAGACTGATTTTCATTTTGTTTACCTCACGATTTTGCCACTTCTTAGGCTGCATTTCGTTTGATTTGGGGGAAAAATTTTGCCTGGTAAATTTATATTCTGGTTAGATTTTGTTTAGATTGCCAGGTGCTCGACAAGCTACACGTTTTTCATTTTTTATCACCAGTGTTTAATGGATTAAAGAAAATTATACTTCTGGTCCTTAGATGGTGTTTTTATTAAGAAATAAGCTCAGCAAATTAATTTATTTGAATGTATTAATCTCAGTGAGTTTTGAATGTTTGCACTCAACAATTTTATCAAATGTTTTTATTTATCTATTTTCTTTGACAACAACTGTTTTAACTGCATCATTCTGAACAACTAGTAGTCTGGTTAAGTTACCTTTGATACACATCGATTTCTCGTTGGGAATGGACAACGATATCCTTCATTTATTTAGACAACAAACTAATGGCTTTGTGTTTGACCACAAACTATTTATTTTTTATTTCAGAAGCTATCTATTGCCTTTGCATTTTGACTGAATTTAGAATAAAATTTGTTTTAGACAACTATCAACTTGCTTCGGCTTTGATTGCTATTGGAATGGCATGTGCTATGCACGACGAATTGATGGATAGCGTATGAATTTATTGGAACAATGTCGATCCCTCTTACATCTAGCGTGACTGCTGACATCCAACCTACTGATGACAACTTTTAAATCTAATAATGAATTTAAATTTGAGGGTGAGTCTATGGACATTAACCTTTTTAAATGGCAAAGAAAATGAAATTATGGCAGTCTCCCCAGTTTTATTACAACAAATTTTCATACCAATGAATGCACCCCTTAATGAGTGTGAGTTGAATCTTTATTCACTCCTGCATTTTCAGTTTGGGGTAACTATCATTGATCCCTTTTAACAACGCATATTCCTCTATTTATTACATAACTATTTTTTTATGAGCGACTGTGTTGAATCCTTTGACCACGTTAAAAGATGGCAATTTTGATTCTTGACAACGTTCTTTTATTTTTTTTAATTTTCATTAATGTTTATTAATGTTGGATAGCATTAATAATAGCAACAGGCTGTGTAATAGATATCCTATGTCTTAGACAACCTTACCTTGCTGGACAGTCCCCTAATTGGATAACATTTTCTTCGATCAATAGACAACCCTACCATCTGCGTTATAGAGAGAAGTATTGTATTTTTAATTTTGACAGCCAGTTGGATCGCTTGCGATGGTTGACCATGTTCTTTGTATATAGATACAGTAACATGAATTGCTAGCCCCAGGCGATTACGAAATTGGAAACAATCTTGTTTTTAGACCATGGGATACATTCACGTTCTAATAGGTAGTATTGGTTAAGACCATGATATAGTTTGTTAGCATGGATACGACAATTATTTTTAGCCTAATAGCATCAAACTACAATGAATGCCCCTGAAATGACATTTAATTATAAACAACAAGTTAGCATTAAGATTTGGTTTTGAATAGCTTCGAAATGACCTTTTTATAACCGCCTAATAGCATTAAATTAGCATGAAACTTTTGTACTGAAAAGGCACTTATTTTGACAAATATGTATGTTTATTTTGTAGCGTGGAGCACCTTTGAAATGTCAAGTAGTTCATTCATTTTAGCGGACATTTTTAATTGTCGCTAAGCGCATTGGATTTGGTTAAGTGCCTTTCTTAGTTCGCAATATAATAACGTTTATGACCTTAGTAGCTTCTTAATAGTTCAACCTTTTCACTTAGACCCCTTGCTTATCAGTTAATGATTCGGTTGTTGGCGGAGTCAGATATTAGCTTACGCTTTCCCTTGATTGTCATCATCTTGCATCTCGTCGACCTATCGCTTGGGGTTTGGGTCTACCCTTCTTGTAAGTATTTCGGTCCCCTAGCACATTGGATTTTCATGAGTAGTTGATCAAGTCAGGTTATTGTCGCGTTTATCACCTAGGGATGACATGATTCAGTTGAGGGGATCAAGGTGTGTCCTAATTGGATAGTGGCAAATCATGGCTTGTTCGGATTCAAGCGCCCCATTGAGGGTTCAAGCGTCCCATTGATGGTGTTGTTGATCGTTGTAAGTTGTTGTGAGCATTTGGGTAGTAACTCCTTCATGTGTTTGGTTGCATGCCATCGAGGTTCTAGTTAACTGAATGTCGAGGCCATTATGTCGAGATGGGGATGTTGTCCCTGAGATTGTAGACATTGTCATGTTTATGTCAGGTGGGTAGTCGTTTCTCCTTGTTATTTTTGGCATGTTTCACCCAGCTTCTCTTGTGACGAGGCAGAGAGTCCTAGCTGTCTTTTTCCTATTCTACGGGCGTGGTGCTCACTGTCAAAGTGGTTATTTAGTTGTAATCATTGTTGTCGTCGTGTTTAAAAAAAAAAAAATTGCACCTTCTGCTTTGCTTATAGTCGTAACGAAGGGATCGTTATATATGGTATCATAGAAGGTTCAATCCTATGACTGTGGAGAGCCAGGCTTTCCATAGAAGTAAACCCTTGAGTATTATTCCTTGCGTTAATTAAAAAACCTTAACGTGTCCTTGTGGTGATGTCATTTAGAGGATGCCTTAGAGGTTTGTAACGTGGCTCCATGGAAGGAGGTGTGATGGAACAAGAAGTTCTCTCATCCTCGGAGTCGAATCCCCAAGGGGAAGGAAGAGTCCTTGGGCTAGATTTGCTTGTTGTAAGGGATGATGATGGTCTAACAAGGCCCTTCTAGGTATTGTCAAGGGCCCTTTATTCACCATCGATACTAAGATGAGGCCAGGTCACCTGTACCCCTGAGGGTCCATAGGGCGCCCTATATAGTACCATTAGAATCCACCGATAACTCGAGAGAGTTGAGTTCCCGAGTCCACGAGTGTTTCAAACGGTTGTGTCATCGAGGCACATTGTATAGCAAGGCGTTGAGCTCAATGCTTCGCAATTATGACCTCCAACATAAAGGTTTGCATGGTGGTATTTCAACTGAAGGGGGTGCTCTCTTTTATGGCGAAATATGCTCCTGCCACATTTGAACATGGTTGTCGATGACGTGTCATGGGAACTGTTCGAGAAATGGTTCCTGGAGAGGTTTCTTTCTGAGGAATTCATTGGGAATCAAGTCAATGAGTTTGATGCCTTGTGACAAGGAAATCACATGGTGCTTGAGTTTGAGGCCCATTGTGGAGCTCCTTCAGTATGCTTCGCACCAAATTACCCAGAAACATAAGGTCAAGAACTTCAAATTTGGCCTTATTATTAGAATTCAACTTCTACTTTGGGTACCAGGAATATGGTACCAAAGAAACTATGTTGGATTGTGGCTACTTCCCAGAGGAAGGGTTCGGAGCTTCTGGATCAAATGGACCCACTACCATGGGAGTCTTGGGAAAGTCCCATTGGATTCTTGTAGCGGTGAATAACCAACAGGCAGAGCACAATTCGACTATCCTTGGGACGTCAGGTATCATCGTTGACTAGACCCTTAGTTTTGGATAGATCATAGTGTTATTGAGAGTTTCATTTATGGTGTAGTGCTAAAAATAATTTAGTTAAATGTAGTCGAACAGGATAAGTTTAGCTTTGTAGAGATGGCTTCGGAAGTCAAACAAAAGGTTGGAGGAAAGGTTACCGGCTGTGTCGTAACCTGGGAGAGTTTGTCACCAGTTCCAACCTATATGTCACGATCTTAGGATCTTATGATGTCGTGATTGGTATGGATTGGTTGGAATCGAAAGAGGCGATACTCAACTATAAGATGAAACAGTTGATCTTGGTCAAGGATGAGGGACAAGGACCCGTGATTGTAAGTCGAAACTAGGGAGTTTCCCTGAGGTTTATATCTTCCTTGCAGTTATGGAAGAGCATGTGCAAGGGATGTAAGCTTTATATGACCCTTCCATTAAACAGGAAGGGTGTAGCGGAAGGTCTAGAAAACCTTCCTGTGGTGAGAGAGTTTGCGGATGTCTTCCCAGAGGATTTACCTGGGAGGTTGCCAGAGAGGAAACTGGAGTTTACCATAGACCTAAAATCAGAGACTAAACTGACAGCTAGAAGGCCTTATCATATGTCGACCCTGGAGTTACAACAGTTGAGAATGCAACTGAAAGAATTGTTGGACCTGGGACTAATACGTCCAAGTGTGACACTATGGGGTGCACCTGCTATTTTCATATGAATGAAGGATGGGTTGTGGAGGCTCTGCATTGACTACCGTCAATTGAACGAGGCCATGATCAAGAATCAATATCCATTCTCGAGGATTGATGATCTGTTCGATCAGATGAAGGGTGTGATGGTGTTCTCAAAGATCCATTTGCGATCAGCATATCACCAGTTACGAATCAAGGAGGAGGATGTCCCTGATACCGCCTTTAAGATGAGGTTTGGTCATTTTGAGTTTACTACTTTATCATTTGGACTGAAAAACTCCCCAGGGGTATTTATGAGTTTGATGAACGGGTGTTCCGCGAGTACTTGGACAAGTTCGTCCAAGTATTCATTGACGATATTTTGACTTACACTCGGATGATGGAAGAGCATGATGAACACTTCCACTTAGTACTACAGTGTTTGCGAGAGCATGAATTATATGGGAATTTGTCCAAATGCTCGTTCTATCAATCTAGGATTCACTACTTAAGGCATGTTATCTTCGATGAAGGCATCGTTGTGGATCCAACAAAGGTCGAGGCTATTATGGAATGGCCTACACTGTCAAAGGTCCCGGAAGTGCGTAGCTTCAAGGGTTTAGCAGAATACTATCGATGGTTCATCGAGGGATTTTCGAAGATATAAACTCCGATCACAGAATTGAAGAAGAAGAAAAAGAAGTTTGTTTGGACCGATAAATGCGTGGAAGCATTTCGGAGGCTCAAGGAGATTTTGACAACAACACTGATACTAAACGTCCCTAACATGGACGCAGAATTCTTGGTATGCACTGATGCATCGAAGGAAGGATTAGGCGCAATCCTGATGCAAGACGGTCGAGTGATCGCTTACATCTTGAGGAAACCGATAAGGCATGAGGAAAACTATGCGACACACGATTTGGAGTTGTTATCCATTGTACATTCCTTGAAGGTTTGGAGACACTACCTTGTTGGATGAAAACTTGAACTAAAGATGAACCACTGTGTACTACAACACATCTTTATGTAAAGTGACCTGAACGCGTGACAACGATGTTGGTCAGAATTCCTTAGGGAGTACAAATTCAAGATTAATTACATAAAATGAATAGTGAACCAAGTGGCAGATGCATTGAGTCAGATACCACGCATATTTTTGGTGTTGCCTCTTCAGACGAATATACGCGAAAATATTCTAACTTTATAGTGCGACGATGACTGGTACATAGAGGTTGAGGATTTTATCAGACAAAACACAATGATGGTACCAAGATTTGAAGGATTTATGTTGGACAACGATTGATTATTGAGTTTTAAAAATAGGATTTGCATACCACTGAACGACAAGTTGAGGAGCTTGATCCTAAATGAGGTTCATAGAGTAGTGTACATGGTTCACCCTGGACTCACAAAGATGAGGGCGGACCTTAAACCCTTATTCTTTTGGAAAGGGATGAAGGCAGACATATTCAACTATGGGGCCATATCTCTAGAGTGTCAGCAAGTAAAGGCCGAACATAGACATCGATCAGTATTACTACAGTTGCATGCTATTCCAGAATCAAAATGGGAGGTTAGTTCGATGGATTTTATTATTGGATTGCCACTAACTATAAGGAGACACGACTCAATTTTCATGGTAGTCGACACTCTGACAAAGAGTGCTCATTTTATTCATGTGCGTACGTCGTATCAGGCACCTGACAGAGCTAGAGTTTTCTTCAGTGAGATTGTGAGGCTGCATGGTGTGCCTAAGAGGTTTATATCTGATCGAGGATCGGTGTTTACTGGACGATTTTGGACTAGTTCCCAAGAGGCCTTGGGAACCCAACTTAACTTTACTAATGCATATCACCTAGAGATTAACGGACAGACCAAACGAACGAACCAGACCTTGGAGGACATGTTCCGCATGTACGTAATGGACCAACAAAAGAGTTGGGAAGAGTTCTTTCCACTGGTGGAATTTTCTTATAAAAACTGTTACCAAAGCACCATTAAGATGGCACCTTTTGAGTTTATTTATAGGTGACCATGTCAGATGCCTTGAGTTGGAATTGGTTTGAGGATAGGGTCCTAGTGGGGCTGGAAGCAATCCAAGAATTGGAAGATTAAATGCAAACTATTAGACCAAGGATCAGAAAGTGCAGGATCAACAAAAGAGTTATGTCGATGCGCATCGGTCGACCGTAGTTACGATGTGACTATTGAGTATGTTTGCGGTGGAAACCACATAAGAGTTTGATCCACTTTGGAAAAGGGGATAAACTATCTTCTATGATATTGTGGAAAGGAGAGGCCCATGGCCTAATGACTAGCCTTGCCCGATTCTCTAGGCGTATGCACGATTTCTTTCACGTCTCTGTTGAGACACTATGATTAGTGATCCTACACATGTTTTGACTTGAGCACCTTGTGGGTGTCGGATGAGGGTGCGCTCACAGCTGAGCCAATCTCCATCCTGGATCATTACATTCGATAGCTACGACGTCGAACAATAGATGAGGTGAAGGTCCAGTGGGACAATTATAGTCCGCAACCGATGACCTCAGAGGACACATATGATATGCACCAACAATTTCCATTTTTGTTGGATAGATAGGCTTAGGAAACTGTGATACACATTATTATGGCACTTTTTTTACTCTGAAACTTCGGGATGAAGTTTAGACCAAGAGGGGGTGTATGTAACATCTCGTTCTTTCACGCACTGAGCGAACTTATTATTTGAGGACACTTCCTTGCAAGTAAGCCAGCTTATTATACCATTGACCATTGATTACAATTATGAGGCATTATGGCGGTGATTATATGTTATTTTACTGTATTGACTTAGACATGTGCTATTGACTCGGATCTCTTGAGTGTGTAGGAATTAGACCTCAAGGATGCTGAGGCATTGGTGAAACCCTTGGACTCTGGATCGAGTCAAGGAGTGGACTATTGCGGTTTCACTGTGGTATATATATGACATATATGCATCTGATTAGATGTTATGATTATGGATGTTATTCTAACATGATTCATTGATGATACAGGCTCACGATAGATTGTCGACCAGACTCACATGTGGAGTAGAGGGGTCACGCATGACTACCAGAGACGTTGAAGGAGAGGTGTGGACAATAGCCCTGCCACAACCTACTAGCACTCCTGTCGTGGCTCGAAATATAGGTTAACGTTTACCTAGTTCGAGAAGACCCACGATGTCATGAGGGCTGAATGAAACAATCATTCACGATGATTCTAAGGGGAGTGCAATAAGGCAGGGGCATTATTTCTTAGAGGCCCTTAGTTTCCCACAAGATCACCTGGCGGAGTATTGACTCCAGGGGCTTTTGATGTCTACCAAGTCAGTCAAGAGGCAAGTGGCACCTTTGGAGCACGTAGTGCATCTTGAACGAAACGTCACACAAGAAAAATGGAAATAGGTGAGTGGCACCCTTGGAGCACGCAGTGCGTCCTAAAGGAAACATTGCGCAAGGGAAACAGATTGACGCGAGTGACACCCTTGGAGCACCTAGTGCGTCATGAAGGGAACGTCGCATTGTAAGTTAATAAATGGATAAAGCTATATGGCCTTAGGACGAATAACGTGATAAGAAATAATTAAAACATTTCCCGAAATAAAATGTCGCCCAGCCTAGGAAAATAAAGTCTAGGTCTAAGTGATACTTGTGATACAAAGTTTTATCTATTTATATAAAAATAAAAATAAAAATAAAAATCAATAAATAATAATGATAATCATCATTAATCATGTGACAAGAAGGGGGTAAATAATTCATTTAATTTATAAAAATCTTTTGGGGGATAAAATTTTAAAAAGCGGAAAAGGGGGGAAATAATTGTTCTGTCTCATGTTAATTTAAAATTTATTAATTAAAAAGGAAAAAGGAAAAAAAAAGTTAATTTTCTTCATTTGCGAGTTTGAGTTTTAAATGAAAAGGGAAAGAGGGAAATTTAAAGGAATTAGGAAACTAGTAAAAAATGGGAAACAAAAAAAGAAAGACGAAACACAAGGAAAAAGCAGAAAGTCTAACTTAGTAAGGTATCTAGCATTTAAGAACTTTCTAAATTAAACTCAACTAGTAAATTAGTAAGGGGGAAAGTCATTAAAACTTGTAAAGGAATATGGGGACACCTAGGAGCGATTATAGGAATGATTTTAGGTGGGTGAGGGAAATAAGGGTAATTAATTAATTAAGGAAATTAATTTATGGTGCAATGAAGGGGATGGGTGACACATGTACGGAGAGGATTATTATGAATTAAATTATTGAACAATAAATTAAAAGGGATTTTGGGAATGTAGTTGACTTAGAAAATCTATATAAAGGAGGGAGGAGGAGGACAATGGATCTTTTCTGTTATGCGAAATGTTACGCTATAGAATTTTAGACTTGACTGACTTAGCTTGTGGGAGTTGGGATACCCAACTCGGTGAGGAGTGGTAGCTTGGCCTTGCGAGGCAAGATGGGAGCTAGGTGATTCTCTGGTTAGTGTGCGTGGCCGCTTTGCGGCTCGGGGGCTAAGGGGGAAGAAGATTACCCCTAGCTTTGGTTGGGAGGTACCGGTGAAGTCTCATCGGTCGGAAAGAGGGAGCTGCATGGAGCACATGGTACAACAACTCAGAGCGAGCTACCTGGGATATGGTACGCTTCCTTTATTTTTGCTTGGTATATTATTAGTATACTTTAATCTCTTAGTCTGCATGTTTAGTTGGGTAAATAAAATGATTGACTAAGCATTTTAATTGATGACTACTTTTCCCCATAGCCTTAAGCTCATTGTTGATTGGTTCCCTTGGATTTCGATCCCTGCATGTCTTGACCGTCCTATGGTTTTATTGATTTGTGATGATTTGCGGTTTATATTTTTTCCTTCATCCCTAAGTCATCAGTCCATGCCTGAGCAGTCAGCCAAGAGCTTGATCTACGATTGCCACTTCGATGTTAATAGACCTATGGATCTAAACGAACTCCTTTGTTGTTTGTGGATGATGAGCAAAGGATGTTCCTACCAGTCGTCTACCCCTGTTGGTTGTTCTTGATTGACTTTGGTTTTTTCCTTCTCGCGATTGAGTATCTATGTGTCTGATTTCCTAAACTTTGAAGACCCTTTCATCTCCTTGAAGGATTACCCTTGTTTTTTCTTGATTGGTAACCCCTGAGTTGAAGGGCCAATCTCTGCGTTTTTGTATCTTGATTGCGTTGCATTGCTGAAAAATATTTCTCTGCGATTGGTATCTAGAATGTGTTTCCTGGCTGGATATTCTCTGCATTTTTTTTTGACCTCTGCACTCTAACATTTGAAGACGATTGAGACTACTTTTCGTTTTGTTTACCTTGCAATTTTTCCACTTCTTAGGCTGCATTTCTTTTTATTTGGGGGTGAAATTTTGCCCAATCAATTTATATTCTGTTCATATTTTGTTTAGATTGCCAAGTGCCCGACAAGCTACACGCTTTTCATTTTTGACAGCCATTGTTTAATGGATTAAAGTGAATTATACTTATGGTCCTTAGATGGTGTTTTTATAAAAAAATAAGCTCAACAAATTAATTTATTTGAATGTATTAATGTCAATGAGTTTTGAATGTTTGCACTTAGCAATTTTATCAAACGTTTTTATTTATTTATTTTCTTGGACAACAACTATTTTAATCACACCATTCTGGATAGCTAGTAGTCTGGTTAAGTTACCTTTCATACACAACGATTTCTCATTGGGAATGGACAATGATATCCTTCCCTTATTTAGACATCCAACTAATGGCTCTGTGTTTAACTGCAAACTATTTAGTTTTTATTTTAAAAGCTATATATTGCCTCTGCGTTTTGACTGAATTTAGAATAGCATTTTTTTTAGACAGCTATCAACTTTCTTTGGCATTGATTGATATTGTAATGACATGTGATATGCATGATGAATTGTTGGATAGCGTATGAATTTATTGGAACGGTGTCGATTATGTTTACATCTAGTGTGACTCTTGACAGCCAACCTATTGAAAAGAACTTTTAAATCTGATAGCGAATTTAAATTTGAGGGTGAGTCTACAGAAAACAACCTTTTTGAATGGTAAAGACAATGAAATTATGGCAGTCTCCCCAGTTTTATTACAACGAATTTTCATACCAATGAATCCACCCCTTAATGAGCACGAGCCGAATCTTTATTCACTCCTGGATTTTTGGTTTGGGGTAACTGTCTTTTATCCCTTTTAACACAATGTCTTCCTCTATTTATTACACAACTATTTTGTTATGAGCGGATGCATTGAATCCTTTGACCGTGTTAAAATATGGCAATTTTGGTTCTGGACAACGTTCTTCTATTTTTTTTAATTTGCATTAATATTTATTAATGTTGGATAGCTTTAATAATAACGACAGGTTTTGTAATATATAGCCTATGTCTTAGACAACCTTACCTTGTTGGACAATCCCCTAATTGGATAGCATTTTCTTCGATCAATAGAGAACCCTACCATCTTTGTTATAGAGAGAAGTATTGTATTTTTAATTTTGATAGCCATTGGATAAATTACGTAGAAGTTGAACCATGGTGAAAATTATATTTCTTTAAACAACAACTTCTTACTTTTCTGGACCGCCTGGGGTGGTTGACCACGTTCCTTGTATATAAATATAGTAACATGAATTTCTAGCCCTAGGCGATTACCAAATTGGAAACAATCTTGTTATTAGACAGCAGGATACATTCGCGCTCTGATAGGTAGTATTGGTTAAGACCACAAGATAGTTTGTTAGCATGGATATGACAATTATTTTTAGCCTAATAACATCAAACTACAATGAATGGCCCTAAAACCAAATTTAATTATAAACAAGTTAGCCTTAAGATTTTCTTTTGAATAGCTTCGAAATGACCTTTTTATAACCGCTTAACAACATTAAAATAGCATGAAAATTTTGTATTGAAAAGGCACTTATTTTGACAACAATGTCGTTTATTTTGTAGTATGGAGCACCTTTAAAATGTCAAGTAGTTCACTCATTTTAGCGGACATTTTTAATTGTTGCTAAGCATATTGGATTTGGTTACGTGCCTTTCTTAGTTTGCATTAAGATAACGTTTATGACCTTAACAACTTGTTAATAGTTCAACCTTTTCACTTAGACCCCTTGCTTATCAGTTAA
>JASDQU011103798.1:11127-27931 GCA_032191745.1 Picea mariana
TTGTGTTAAGAAGTTGGCGAATCTCATCAACTCATCAAAGTATCATTGTTCTAGAAATGTGAACAAGGATTTAGATTTCTTAATGACAACATTGTCCTCTAAAATAATTGGCTCTATGATTCTTTTTGTTCTCATTGGCGGCACAGGGAAGTTGTATCTGCAATGTGAAGTTTTTGTTTTTTACAGCTTCTTGTATGATAATGTATATGAACTTTGGAAAGCGATGGATCCAAATGATCTGTGTTTCATGTTATGTATTTGTCCACAATCTGCTCAATCTGTGAGTTGTTGTCATTTCCATAGACCGATGCACCCTCTATCCACAACAATGCGTGGTCATGCTCACTCCCTCTATGCTGGAACTCAGTCACAAAAAAGTAGTTCGATATTTTTCCGAAGAGCATTTCATCATGGCATATCAATTGCCTCAGAGAATTTATTCTATGCCTATAGTAGCGAGTACATGTCACTGGGTATTTTCTTATGAGGTAGACAATGTCATCATTTTCCAACGTATTAGTTTTTTTTTTCCTTTTTCCGTTCCTATACAATGCATACACCATAGCCACCAACGGATTCCAGCAATGCTCTGCACTTGTAAATGTGATGAAAAATGTTGGCGGTCCCAATTGTCGAATCATTGCAAAAATAGTTTTCTTGTTTTGTTGCAAATAGTCAGGAGAGATGCGAATGTTTTTGAAATCTATGTATCCAATATCAGATTTTAAGATTTTTTCTAGGTTTGCTTTGTACTTGACATCTTTGGCCAATAAATTTCTCCCTTATAGCTGGCCTTTTCTTATTCACACCCACATGCAAGAGAGCACTTGCTCAATTATTATGCGAATTGTTTTGAAAAACAAATTTGTTATGTGAATGGAGAAGTCACCGCTTGAATGTAGCATTTCCCATCGAACTATTTTATGGTAGATGAATTGTTCCATAATGTCACTGGGACATGGATCTCCATAGAAAAGTGTTGGGAAGTTCATTTCCTCAACAAATTTGTCCTTGAATATTCCAAGTGTACGTTTCTCTTCAACAGGTGCAATTTCAACAATCTTGTCTTGCAAGTCACAAATGCGTTGTGAGTCAGTGAATCCATGTATCAATGTTTCAATAGGTCTTTCATTCTCCAATTCATCACTTGTATCAAATTCACTAACAATCTTGAAAGTCTGTGTAGAGTTGTCATCCCCTTCTCCAAGAACATTGTTCTAGTTCTCATTTATACAAATGTTCTGTGATTTTTACAGGCCCCTGGAACATAATTCTTTTAATTCTTTCATGACAACATGCACACACACTTTACCTGTATGATATGCATTCTTGTATTGCAAGCGTATTTTGAGAGCTACAACAATTGTCATTGTATTGCTAATGAATCGTGGCAAGGATTTTTGTACAACATCTAGATGGACAAGCACATTAATAATTGATCCTCTTAAGCCCATTTGGGCTCATTTATAGCCCCAGGATCTGATTTGTGCAAATGCAATTCGCAGAGACACAAGTCTCTCTTCAAGTTCTGTAAGTGTACTTACATCTGGTAGTGTTGTATTATATATTATTTGGTCAGGTGTTGCAAAGTGTGGCAATTTTCCATTTTCAAGTGATCGTTTGCATGGAAGACAATTATTGCCATTGGAAAATGTTCTATCATTTAGTGTCAAGCCGAGGTATTCTGCTTCCAAATCAGGTGTGAAAGAAGGAGTGTCATCCAAATCAGGCGTGAAAGAATTGGCGTTTTTTGCGAAATTCAACTGATCGCAAATTGCACACGAAATGGAAGGAGTTTCTTAATTTGTTTCATATAGATCTGTTTTGCATATTTCTTCCCTAGACAAGCATGCGTAGAAAGTGTTTGCTGGTTTTCATTGCGAGTAGTGCATGGTGTTGGCTCTAGCCCACGAAATGGGATTTTTTTCTCTCGTTCAGTACCATGACCATTGTGGGATATGTGGTTGTACCTGTTTCTCTCACGTATCTATTTTTTCAACATGTGGTAGGTTAACTTATGGTTTCCATTGGAAACTAGTTTCACTTGTTGACAAGCCATGTTGGAGGTGGAATCAACATTTCTTATGAGCATTGCATCATCACCATCTCGATGGTGCAAATTGTGATGTTATTTGTCATTCGACATCTGTTGTTTTTGTTAAACAGAAAATGTGAAAATGCAATTGTGTTGTGCACGAACAATTTTTTTTAGGTTGTGATATGTGAGTTTATATCTAGAAGGAAGCGTACCAATGTATTTTTTCTCTCACGTATGACCTTTTTCAAGTTGTCACAAGTTAGTCTACATTTTTTGTTCAAGGTCTGTATGACCTCATGACAACTGGGATGAGTTTCATTCTGATTAAATAACATGCGATGCTTATGCAGACTCGATGCGGTTTGGGTGGCATGGACACTGGATCCTAAACTGGTAGTATTTATTATACTACCAATGTATTTTTTTCTCTCATGTATGAACTTTTTCAAGTTGTGATAAGTTAGTCTACATTTTTTTGTTTAAGCTCTGTATGGCCTCATCACAACTGGGATCGGTTTCATTCTCACTAAATAGCATGCAACGCTTATGCATATTCAATGTGATTTGGGTGGCATGGACAGTGGACCTTGAACTAGTGGTATTTCTCATCAAAGGTTGATAATAGATATGTGGCATATCTGTTTTCAACGACATAATGTCAATTGTTCAATCATAGTTTCAATCAATAGAGTAGGAATGGACAATACCATCTAAGAGGGCAGACCGGACCTGGATATTTACTTTGAATATGATAGATAGTGATTGCAAACATAATCTACCACCCTCTACACTTACTTTCTAATCTGGAAGTGCCATGTTTACAAGGTATTGTTGCCAACTTCCAATTATCATCATACTTTCTAGGAGATATGGTAAAAGGTGTTTATGCAAGTAGTTAAAAGCCTATTGGCTGCTGCCTATAATTGCACTGAAATATGATTGTACAATGTAAAGATGCAGTGAGTGCACATTGAACTTTGTTGCTACCAAATAGAAAATTTCATTGAACAAACTATCTCCACAACTAGATGCAATARTTGTYGCTATGTGCAAGCCATGGGAGTGTATATGATGCATAATTAGTTTCCAATGCGATTCAAGGTCTTTTCAAATGAGGGACAGGTAAATATGAGTTCCTCAAGATTTCATATGGATAATTTTCTATAGAGYAGTGGTTCATAATGACCACTGAAAGGATTGGCATCATGGAACAAGATGCAATATGGATCCCTAGATGCAATTTTGTTGAATAGTAGATATCTTGTTTTTCTCATTAATGACCATATTCCAATTGATATATTCAGCCACTTGGAMAACCACCGTATATAAAATGTATCTCCCCAAAGTCCCCTCTCAAGTGCAGGCAGATTTGCAGATGCAGACAACCGCATCTTTGAAAAATACRTAGTGACATCATGTATTCCATGCAACTGGAAAAGAAAATCGTATGCMAATTCGTATTGATATGAATCCAATTCCTCAACATCACCATTTTCTAAACATCCCAAATAAATAATCTATCAATCCATTGCGCAAGTCGGTCGAGRAATAACAAAAATGCAATAGAACTTGGAATGCATCGAAGAGGTTATCTCCYACAGTATACGAGAATGCATCTCATCTAAAAATCCCATTGCTATGCAATACCTAGTCAATGTTTTCATGTACAATGGATTTTGTATCTATTCCATAGGACTCAACATCTATTACTCGCTTCATCTCCTAAGTTGTGATTTTCAAGATGTTTCTTAGCTATATTAAGATAATATGCAAATAGAGAAAAAAAGAAAAATGAAAACTATAAGTGCATAACTACATACCAATTCTGCTATGTATCCTTCAACCTTCTTACTATCAAATTCAATCCCCTTAGTCTCTACAACATATGACAAACAAACAAGCGTATAGTGAACAATGAACCAAACAGAAGAGACAATGCAAATGAAATAACACTATAAATTTGCTCAGCACAAAGATCGAGTATTCAAGGCATATCATTTTTGAACCTATTCCACGCGTGCATCCTATAAGCATTTCAGTGGAATAATATGCTTTGCAAGACATAAAGGACAACATAAAACCAATAGGTAAATAGGGTTTTTGATCTAGAGAATAAAATCACGCCCAGTCACAAGGTCCTGGCAGATGATTGCTCCACAATGACAACTATGAATTCATTTTGTAAACCCCTTTGCATTTCTATTTTCGAAAGAGATATGGTACAATATCTAGGACGTGGAAGTTGGAATATGTGATTGGAAGGGAACAACCTGGAAAAATTGCACTAGATGTATGGTTTCCAGGATCATAAAATATGAGAACATTTGATTTCCTTTTTTATAGGTCACCACGGCTGCAAAAAATGTGGGTTATGTGTCCAACATTGACATTCAAAGGGGAAAAAGACATTTTGGGAGGGAACAAACTTGGAAAAAATGCACCAAATGTATGATTTTCAGGACTAGAAAAAATGAGGAGAAAAATTCGATTTTCTTTTTTATATGTCACTATGGATGCGACAAAGGTGGGTTATGTATAGAACATTGATGTTCAAGAACAAGGACAAGACAAGACAACACTATTGTTTCTCTAGTCATAGTAGTCACACAGAAAGATGTTCTACAAGAGGATTTTGACTCAGTGATTCCTAGTATTGAAAATTCTTGCTTGCAAGCTACAAATAGTAAACAAAAAATAAGGAATAGAAACATAACCATGGCACTAAAACTTAACCGTGAACAAGGAATGACAGAAGCACAACTCCAAACCGCGCAAAGTGCAACAACAGGTCCAACTGCGGATGCATGACCCCAACCTTGCAAAGTTGAAGCAAACAAGAGAAAGCAACAAACAACAAACCAGTGAACAAGCACCAAGAAGTCCAACTGCAGCTGCAGGACCTCAAATTTTCAAATTTGAATCAAACAACAATAATAAGCATTGAACGAACCAATGAGCAAGCATCAACCAATGAACCAGTAATGCCGGTGAAGAACAATATTGCCCAAATTCACTACAGACAAGACTGTATCCAAAAATAGGAGGAAACTATATTGTAACACGCCTGCTGAGTAAACATTTAAGGCTATGAGGGTAAACACTTAAGGCTGTTAGAACCGTCGAAGGTCCTTGCATTGTGCAAACATTTAAGAAAGAATGCAACGTGACGGGCCTGTTTATGTACGTACTAATGAAAATGCCTCTCTAAGTATGTAATAATAATAAAATAATAATAATAATAATAACAATAGTTCGAACAATGGAGACTATGCAAAAACAATTTACTCAAAGGACAAAGTAATATGAAGTCAACTAATAAAAAACTGACTATCCATGCTCAAAACTTTGGATATCTAAACATTTCAATATAAATAGTACAAATTCAAAAAGACCGTAGATGATAAAAAATTTGGATATGCCAACATATAAAACATTGGGAATATAGAAGCTGACAATAAGACCTCAAATCTATTATTCAATGAGATCATGACATATAAGGGTTTTTTTATTATATAAAAAATAAGGTTTTCAGTTCTCTAGTTCAAACAATAGAGATTATGCAAAAAATTGGAGTCAGACGACAAACTAATATGAAGTCAACAAATTATCAATCGCTATAGTCCCTCTACGCCTTCGGCAGGGACTAATAATTGTTCACTCGCTTGAATAAGCTAATCTTGAATACTTGTATTTGAGATATACAATGGTGAATGAATAGATTTTACATGAACCCAAATGGGATTCATGAAAAACTATATTACTACTAAATATGTAAAGAGAATCAATGGAATTCCAATTAGATGCTAAATGTAGATTCATTTGGATGCAGTAGTGAATGCTTTGCTAGCCTTCTTCATTTTCAAAGATTTCAAAGTAGATATTGATATTGTTCCATTCAATAGATGTTGATATTGTTCCATTCAATGTTCAAAGTAGATATTGATATTGTTCCATTCAATAGATGTTGATATTGTTCCATTCAATGTATGATTGATGGCCTTCTGCATTTTAGTGATGTTTTTCTCGGTTCTAGTTGCAAGCCCAACAATTGCAAACATGTTATGTGTCACATGTCTTGCTTCCTCCCTAAACCTACACTTAAATGACCAACATCAATAAATTCACATTTGCGTTTCAATGAACAGTTCTCGGTTCAACAAACTATACAAGAAGAATCCAAAATGCAGTACTTATTTGCAACAATTTTAATTGTAGCCTCAGAGGCAAGTGATAGAGGATCCCTCCCTATTACTTCTGCAGTCTCTATAACTTTGTTTGAAATTTAAGAATAAAAACCTGATTATAATATACCCACCATTTACAATCATTAAGGGAAATTTGAGGTCTAAAATGGGAAAATAATAAAATAATAGTTAAAATAATAAAATAAGAGTGATGGATTTTCAAAGGGAAAGAAATAAAACTACTTCATTTTTATCGTTTTATTTATTTATATCCTTATAGGTTTACTCTAGGTTTACTCAAATTTCAAGTGTAGGAACTCGTTGGACGTGGAATTATATTATGCATCAAATGAGTACCCACTCTGCATACAATTGATAGACCGAGATTGAGATAAATTGAAAATACATTAAAAATGTGTTCCTTGAAAATGTATTTCCAATTTATCTCATTGCAGGTCTATCAAAAGTATGCAAAGTGGGTACTTATTGGATGAAAAATTTAATTACACATCCAACGAGTGCCTACACTTGAAATTTGAGTAAACCTATAAGGAGATAAGTCGAAAATATGATTAAAAAAGTAGTGTCCTTCCTTTCCCCCAAAAATATTCACCTTAGGGTTGACATTATCATTTTGAATCCTATTGGTTCTTTAAATTTGATTTTGGTAGTTCATTTTTTTTTAAGTCCAATTTTAACCTCAAAATTCCCCTAATGATTCATTTAAATACATTTCAAGGGATTGGGAGAGATATTTCCATATTGAAAGCATCCAAGGAAGCAAGAACGACATACACAAGTAGCATGTGGAAGAACTTCTAGCCGACCTTTGATCCCACCACCAGAGCAGTCACAACACCGCTTATTGTGAGCACCCTCACCTACATATTCTCGCTCAATTTCTTTGTCATCCCTAGCAACTTTTTCACCTTGCACACGTAATGTATCCATTTCCACACAAAATTCAATATCCACATTCAGGATCTCGATCCCACAAGAGTTGGGTCACCCAGAGCCAATGCTACGACGAAATCAAATATAAACTAGAGAGAAAAACATAAAGATGATTAGTCTTCATCCAATTTTCCTTTGAATGTTTCTCTTTGTGTGAGGAGTGGTCTTTGCATGAATACTTGTTTTCTTTTCACTAACGATAATTTGTTGCAACAATTTTTCTCTCATCTTTCATTACTAGGCATCTGATAGATTCTTAGCGATTAAAGAGTGGGATACTTAAAAGGTTGATAATTAGAAACAACCAGAAATTTGAAATGGTTGCAACCATCATGATTATAAATAATCGATACATCCTGAGCACGATCAGAAATAGTTGGGACAACATTGCCATGATTAGGAATAGTCAAGACATCTTATCCTCAATTAGAAATAGTTGAAAGGAGAAAGGAAAAAATGCTCTAGATTTTAGGGTTTTGAGTTTAATATTATCACTCCATTTCTATATATGACGAAGAATATTTGGATTTCATTAAACGTTGGAAACCCAAATTATATCTATCATTAAAATAAACTATAATCTAGCACCCTCTTTCCAGTAGGGGGACGCCTCTCGACGTAATTAACGCACAAATTAAAATCAAAACTAGTGTCTAGTTCATGTTGGTGTCATGTTTAACATCGAGCTAATATCATTTTTTCATTTTTCATCTCACTTTGAGCCATTTTCGTGTTTTTGTCACATTTTGAGTTGAAATTTTCATTAAAAATGTTATTTGATTTTAAATGATGATGTATTCATTATCATTTTTTCTAACAATTTTCTTCATATCATAAGATGTAAATATATTTTAATATAAATTAATCCACAAGATAAAGAAAAATGCCTCCATAAATTCATAGTAATTGATATATAATATTATTTTATTGGTTTATTGGCACCCCATGGGAAATCAAAATCTTATATACATGTACATAATAATATACGTTCTCCCATAAACAAGTGGCTTACTGCCACCCTACCGAAATATTAAACTTAACAAAAAGGAGTACACAAATAAAATTAGAAATCATAATTATAGCCAAACTAATTAGATCTTGATATGTCATCGACATTGTGGTCCTCACCAAATGCCATAACACCATCATTCTCTTCTTCTTATGAGAGTTATTGTAAGAATACAATTATAAAGAAATTAACATACTTTTAATTAACAATGAGTGGATTCTCACATTTAAAGACAAAATTAATCTGAAAGATTAAATTATAAAGACAAAATTAATTATAATTTACTTGAGCTATCATAAATTGTGAGCCCTCCACCATCTTTACATATATTTTCTTAGGGAATTTTCAAATCTTTGTAGGTTGACTCATGCTTATGCTCTTTCCAATTTACTTCCATCAATGAGAATCATTGTTCAATTTACTTCCATCAATGAGAATCATTGTTTAATATTGCCAATACCTAGATAGTACACAATCAACTACTAATAATTGTTACTTAATACTTAAAATAAATAAAATTATAACTTGTAAATCTAATTTTTCCTTGAATTTGAAAAAAATTAGAGAAAATGAGGCACTCCAATTAACAAGATAAATTACATTCTGTTATAGTATATGATTGAATCCATTTGAGATTGAAGGGATCTTCATCCATAATCTTTGATCCTTGTGCATAAAATAAAATAGGTGACACATGATTACTATCCACCTTTTTTTTTCATTGGTATCAATGTTATAACATATTTTTCCACCCAATGTGTTTAAGATCCATCCATTGGCCTTGATCCCTAGACCTCTTGCAGTTGCAAACTAAGGTTCCTCTGGAATATCTTCGAAAAAATATTTTGGCAATCTGTACGCTACTTTTGATCTAGAAATAAACGTACATATGCTACTTTCTCATTGAGAAACCATGTATTCCTTCAAAATGAACCAAAAGATATAAATGTGTGCAAAATATGCATTTTTGGTCGAAGTTTATGGATTTTCCAGGTTCCTCACCTYCTATTTCCTGTGCATAACTACCCCAACCATCAATCCTTTGTATAAATACAACCTTAAAGTGAAGGAGAGAGGAAGAACATTTATGTTATCGAACTAAAGTTTGACTTTTCTGGTGATTTATTCCCAAGTTTTGAAGGTCATTTCCCTCCTTGGAAACCCCTATGTCCATCATCCTTTCCCATATTATCTTGTTTGAAGAAAGAGACTCTTTTTATTATCATATTTTCCTCRAGTCAAGATTGTAGAGGAGAAACTATCTTCATTAGCTTGGGAGGATGAAACTAGGAGGTTTCAGGCAGTGATGGGAGCAAAGGATCAGATGGATGTATTCCATATTTTTCTGTTCAATAATAAGATAACTCTCTTCTTTCCCTCCTCCAATTATGTGTACTTAATGAATTTTATTATGTTTGGTCACAAGTATTTGGTAGGAGACTGATTGTTCTGATCCGAGCTAGTCAGGGTGGTTAGATTTTATTTATTGTTTTTACTTGTAGGCTTGTTGTTTCTTTTATGCGAGTCAACGAGGCTTATCTTGAAGTGAGATACCGGAGCAGAGACCTTCTAACAAGGATCTTCTTCAACCTTTGTTATTTGGTGAGTAGTTCATAACTACCTCGTAGTTACAAGAGTGTTCATTTTTGCTACACTAGGATTGAGCAAGTTGTCCCTTTGTTTCTATTTTGTTGTGACCATTATCCTTGTCATAGGATAGAAAATTCCCTAGCAGTCAACTACTTACTTTTTCCGATTTTATTTTTTCGTATCATTTCTCCTACGATCGTCATCGTGACCATCAAATTTGAATCCACCTGAACCCATAATTATAAATGTACCACAAGGGTGTACAATAACAATGTTAATACATAATAGGAACATAATTAGAGATTCAATGAAAAATAATTAGAWTATAAATAACTCAATCCACAATACATCCATATATATCTAATATAGAAATTGTCCAACATTATTTCATTCAAGACTTAATTCTTCTATATGCAAAGAGATAGCCTTGGCTATCGTGAGAGTCTTAAGGAAATGGGGGGAGAGAATGAAAAAGAACTCAATCCACAATACATCCATATATATCTAATATAGAAATTGTCCAACATTATTTCATTCAAGACTTAATTCTTCTATATGCAAAGAGATAGCCTTGGCTATCGTGAGAGTCTTAAGGAAATGGGGGGAGAGAATGAAAAAGAGAAATATAGGGAAAGAAGAGAAGTGAAGAGGGAAATATAGGGAAAGAAGAGAAGTGAAGAGGGAAGGGAGAGAAGATAAGGTGTGGATAGTGGGGGAGGAAAAGGATTAGGGAGGAGGAAAGAGGAAGATGAAGAAGTGGGGGAAGAAGAAGACAAATAAGGGAAGAATAATAAGAAGAGGAGGAAGAATTCATGGAAGAGGAACAAAGAGAGATCAATGAATAAGGATAAGTATGGATAACAAGGGCCTTGGACATGGATATCTAAGAAATATTATCAAGCTCAAGCACCATGAAAGACATATGCGAAACACCACAAAGGACCTTTATATGAGATCTTGGGCCTCTAAGTGGGATATGACTACCGTTGATTGGTTTTGGGAAATATTGATGGTTATAGGGCCTAAATAATCTTCAAAAAGTAAAATAAGGGCCTTACACAAGAACATGAACTTTCTAGGCCTTGAGTGTCGTGAACAAGTCCTACAACCATGACCCATTCCCTATTTATGGGGTCTTTCACATTCAAGTGCTATTCTAATCACCATCAGTTGGTTTTATGCAAAGGGGATGGGTCTAGGAGCATTGATTATTCTCAGGAGAGGAAAATAGGTCATCCACCCATAAGAGAAGGTTTTAATGCTAAATATTTCCTTTTGAAACAGGTTAAGGTGATGGACTTTTACATGGTTTTTATTTTATGTAGATAACACTTGGACGTTAATAATGTATGCATGTTCCTATGAATTCATAAAAAATAGACATGACTAGATATCTCTTATCCTCTACATTATGGTTGAGCTGGCCACTTTGGTTTTAGCTTTGGATTGATGAACCTAGTGATTCAAGCTGCATAAACATAAACACACTCGTTTTCCAACCCCCTATTATTATCGATGTTTTCAATGATAATTTTGATGTTCTCCACACATTCATTGCAGATGAAACTACACACACACATATCATAATTCTAAAATACATAGGTGTTCTATTTTTAGTGTAACATTTTATAGCCTCACACTTCTTGAAAACAAATTATATACTGCATAAGTAAAGATGGAAACCTACTCACTAAAATAAAAAATTGTTGATTATGGTAATTGATCCTCAAACCCAATCTTATATGAAAATTTGTTTCAAGAAATTCTACAATTTAAGTATAACACGAACATATGAATTATATTTTAGAGGAAAAGTAGCATATCATTGTTAGAAAAACATGATCTCTCTGAGTTAGCTTCATGTCTAGCTCATAACCACTTGATCTAATCATTGGGGCTATGATCTCTCCGAGTTATACAAATTTTTCATTAATAAAAATTAAATATTCTGAAAGCTAATCCAAAATTTCTTCTTTTTACACAAGATTCTAATAAGTTGTGCATACATACCTTCAATAATTCCTCAATTGAAGAGATTCTTGTTTTTCATTTTTCTAGATTTTCATTTGTCCTAAAAGGAATGCATTGGCTTGCACTAACCTTATAATAACTATAATATTAGATCAAATGCTTTGTTTAATTGTATTTTAGACTATCATAGATTCATCTTAACTAAGAATCTATTAACTCAGGATCTATCAAGTATAAAAACTCAAAAAACATAAAAAATAAATGAACGTGTAAACTTCTACTTACTTATAGAGTAGGGTTACCATCAATTGTACTTAATAATGTTTTTTTCATTTGTATTTATTAATGTTACCATATGTTACAAATCTCACCTATTTTAATGGTGTAAAATGCACATGACTTCTATTAGTACAATAATAAATCTAAAGATTTAATTTGACCTCATTCAATTTTATTTAACAATATTTTATTTGGTTATATATAATATTAGTGTTATTTAAATAAAATTTAGTATAAATCTTTTATTATAATATTTTAATGTTACATTGTTTTATTTTTTTTAGAAGTTATCAGAGTGGAGTAGTATGAGGTTTCATATATCAATTTGGTGACCAAAACCTTAAAAATATATTATTATTATTATTTTATATTGATATGTATATATATTTTGTTTTTTTTATATTTCTTTAAAGTGTTGTGGTTTCCTCCGTCATTCCACCTATTCTTATTGYCATTTTATATCTTAACAACAATTTTCATAAATATTCCGTATAAGGATAAAAAATAACATTAAAAATATATTTAACATTTATTTTTTTAATGAATTAGATGATAAAAAAATATTATACAAATATAATGGTTAAAATGATAATAAATATATGTGAAAAGAGATGCAAATGTTATATTGATTGAAAAAAGTCATAAATAAAAAGTTGAAACTATATTTTATATTAATATAAAAATCTTAATTATTGAAAAAAAGTCATAAATAAAAAGTTGAAACTATATTTTATATTAATATAAAAATCTTAATTATTGAAAAAAAGTCATAAATCAAAAGTTGTATATTTTATATTAATATAGAAATTTTAAAAGATGAAATATTAAAAATAAAATATTAATTTTAATATAAAATTAATGTTTCGTATCAAAACGATTTTTTTTTTAAATTTATAAGTAAAAGAAATTACAAATTATTAAAAATATATTTGTTAAATGTAAAAATTATTTATAAACGTCTTGAAAAGATTTAAAAATCTGTCATAACAAATAAAAATCTAGAAACATGATTTCTGATGATCACTACCTTTAAAAATTTCTTAAATATTTAAAATGATTAAATTTTGTATATCCATGTTAATTTTACTAGAAAAATAAAAAAAACTACATAAAAAATTAAAAAAACTAGAGACAATGTGTGAGCATCACACTTCCTTTAAAACTGATTTAAAATGGCTAAATTTTGTATATTCAAGTTAATTTTGCTAAAAACTATAAATAATTTTGCTAAAAACTACAAAAACTATCAATAAAAACATGGTTTAAAATTTTTATTGAATATTTAAAATGATTAACCCGAACCAACTTTTAAAGTTTTCCATGCAAATGAGGATTATTAAACCATACATGACAGTAATGACATGGACAACCCTGCTATCCATTAAGAGGACATTCTAATTACAAGTGGATACCTTATTATACGCCGTTAAGGTGGACCCTCTACTAAGTAGTTGGGTGGTTTACCCGATCTCTGATTTTGTATTGTTACAGGCAAATTAGCTCCTTTTAGCTTCCGTTTCGTTTTGGACCTTCCAAACTTTCCGACCGATGGAACGGGCGTATAAATTATATTTTGGAAAAGCTTCCGTTTCGTTTTGGACCTTCCAAACTTTCCGACCGATGGAACGGGCGTATAAATTATATTTTGGAAAATATGAACCGTTGGTCGCACATTTAAAAATTGAGTTCGGGGTTATGATTATTATGAAAAACAGTTTGTTACGTAACGAACACAGAGAAACAAAAGAAGATGGAAGATCTTAGTGGAATTGGTGATCTTAGAAAGAATTCAGGTAAACAACTCACCAACAATACTCTACTCGTCGATCTGTAGCAACCTTGCTCTCCATTCCTTCCGTGTATTGGCACTCATAATTATCTCATCGCCCCTATGCTTTATAAACAAAGCCTCTGCCATTCTCCTCTCAAACACCAGCCACTGTTTTCACTCTATTTTGTCTTTCTTCTATATGTATGTGTCTTGTCACTAACTAATTTCTCTGGAGAGAGCTCTCTGCATTAATATATATCCTACTTGTGTATTTTTTTTGGCTTTGCTGTGCTTGCTGGGGTTAAAAGTAATTAGTGTTAACATAATGGCGGACATCCTGGCATTGGCACTGGTATTCATCGTCGTAGCAGCGGGGGGCAATAGAGGCATCATCATGGCTGAAGCTCAGTCACCGCCTTCTCCTTATTCTTCCTCGTCTTCATGTGGGACTTCTCTGGCGACTTTGACGGCGTGCTTTGGCTTCTTGCAGGGAGGAGGCAACAATAATAGTCCAACACAGAGCTGCTGCAACGCCCTTGCTTCAGCAGTGGACAGCAGCTCTGTCTGTGTCTGCCAGCTTCTTACGACCACCAATAATGGGATTCCTATCAACAACATTCCCTTGGGGATTCCTATCAACCAAAATCGGGCTCTCACTCTGCCAGGCGCCTGCAAAATTTGTTCTCCCACACTCAGCCAATGCATGTCAGCTGCTGATAAATTCTGCTTGCTAATTATAATCGCTAATGTTCACTTACTTAATAACAATGGATTGTAAAATTTTCAGAGCTAATTGTAGTTGCTGTTGCTTCTTTCTGTTTTTGTGTAGCAGTAGGCGCAGGTGCTCCAGTTGCTATTCCGGGTACGTACGTTTTTTGGCCTATTTTTTTATAATATTAACTCCATTTCTATATGAACGTATGAATTGCAATTTTCATTGTCCTGTACTCTAATTATATGTCGAAAGGCATACACCTATTGATAATGGACACATTTAATAAGTTTTTAGTGCTTAATTAGTTTTGTATAGACAATTGTATGGACAAGATTAAATATTGATGGAATATTCTTAATCATCCCAATAAATCAATGGTTTCAACCAGTAACTTCCTAAAACATCATTTTACATATTTATTTTTTTACTTTTAAATAATTATATATAAAATTTAATATGATGACTAAGTAATTACCACCTCTCAATAATTAACTTTTGATTTTATAGTTTTGAATAATTAACATTTCATTTTCTAGGCCAATAAAATTTTTTAAGGCGTTCACCAACAGTAAAAGTTTGCGGCTGTGCTAGTTCTAATGTGGTGGAAGATGAAAATTAATTTAGTTTTTGTTTGGTGGGTTCACTTTCCAGTCCTCCTTTGCCTGCTACTTCATTGCAGAATCCAGCGGCTACAGTTACTACTAAGTCGCCCGCCACGTCTGTTTATCCGTCAGCTCTTCCTCCAGCAACTACTGGTGGGGTACTCTCTCCGTCAGGCAGCCACGAGGGGCCACCTGCCTCTGCTGATGCTGGATCGATGATGAGCTTGAGCATGAGCAGTGTGTTGGTTGTGGGATTAATCAATATTATTGCAGTAAGAATCATTGTGTAAAATAAGAATCATTGTGTAAAAGCGAATTCACGTATGTCTGTTTTTCAATAGTTTTCTTATACAGTTTGAGTGGGTTTAATGGTTAAGAATATGTGTTTCTTCTTAAGAGGTCATAGGTTCAAATCCAAAGGGGGGTAGGGTATGTATACCTTCGTAGACTTTACCAGTGAAATCGTTGGGCGGAGGGGAGGGGGGTCCCTTGTCCCACAAACAAGGGAGTCTCATACACCAATTTGGTGTGCTGGCTTGGCCGTGACCTTAAAAATAGATTATTATTATTATTATTATTATTATTATTATTAACAGGAAGGCAGAATAAATTTTGAAAGCTTTTCTCGCCTATATCAACCATTTTTATAAAGTGGTTGTTGCTAGTTGACAATCTACATATCTTAAGGACTACCATTAATATATTAATACATAATTAATTTATTAATTATTAATAACTCTTTTTTAATTAATTTATTAACTAATAATAACCTATTATTAATAGCAACAATTACTTTATAAATATGTTTAATAATGAATTAATATTAATAATAAAACATTATTATTAATAAAAATAATACTTTATTAATAAAAATAAAGTATTGCATTATTTATAATTTATTATAAAATAAAAATACAGTAAGTATAATAATATATTTATAAATAATTCCCCAGATGGGGTGACACAGGGCGCAATAGTGCCACGCGGGAGCAAGCCGGGACACAGCTTTAATGCATCCACCGGCTCACATCACCTCGGACAATAACTCAGCATGAATACGCGCAGGAGCATTCAAACGATGAGGCCCCTCGCGCAAGGGAAGGGTATCCCCCACCAGCGCACTATCTAGCAGACTTTAATGGCGATGGTAATTGTTTCGGCTATGGCGATTGTTTTTGCATTCGTGCTCATTGTCCAAATAGTAAGACCAAGCAGCAGGTCGCTCCCGGAGGCCTCCGCCCCACAGGCGAACCAGAACTGCAACAACCTCTCTCCCGTTTCACCGGTACAGTGGCCGCACTCGACAACCTTGCCAATACTCAGGAGCAACTCGACTGAAGTCGATAGCATTCAGATAATTCACTGGAATCCTGCCATGCCCCGAGCCAGAGGGAAACCGCGAAGGGGAGCAACCTGGTACATGGCGGAGTCACGGCGCAAGCGAAAGGAGAACTTTGAGAAAGCCATGGCGATGGCAGCTAGGAGACGAAGGAACAGACCAGGCACGCCTCCAATGGCGTACGTGGAGGAGGTCATCCCGGAAGGAGGCCTGCCAAGCCCTCCTGAGCACACCCTGTTTATGGTACCGGAAAATTGGAATCCAAGCTCGAACTTTGGCTCGGAAAGCAAACCACCGCCTGCAAGCAGCACGCTTGACCCTTCTACAACCACCGCAGAGAAGCCTTACTCCC
>JASDQU011103799.1:526-26448 GCA_032191745.1 Picea mariana
GCTGTGTACCAGGATCCACAGCAATCCATTGTTCTTTGTCTACAAGAAGGTCCTCCATCTTGAGCTTCCATAGCTCAAAGTTTTTACCATTGAACTTCTCTATCTCTATTCTAGATGAGCTCACCATTCCTCTTAATTTACTCAAATTTCCACTGCAAAAGCTCCCACTAAACCCAGGTTTATCACAGACCCAAGATAAACTTGATCTATCAAGACCAAGCCAAACCCTTAGCAACAAAGGCCTCCCTCTAAAGCCAAAAGCATGCTCTGATACCACGTGTAAGTTTTAAACCTGCGAAGTAAAGCAATGCATATAGATTCTTAAGCAATACAGAAATTAATCAATGGCTCATACACAGAGTACATAGAGATTTTTACCGGAAACCCTCAACCGGGAAAACCTTTCTTATTTTCATTATATCGAATTTCACCATTCGCCATACAATATATACAATTTTTTTAGGTATTCCATAGATACCAAAACCCTAATCCCTTAATCCAGAATTAATTTACAAATCAGCTAAAAATAGAAAAATCTGCTAAAAATAGCAAAAACCGCCCAAAAAAATAAATTCGGGGCATTGCCTCGGGCTATCGCCCGATGCCGAATGTTTTGTGTAACCAGGGTGGGGCATACCTGCCCCCCCCTGGGACCCCCCTAGAAAAGCGCTCGGCTCACACGGCAAATCCCTAGGTGAAGGGATCGTCAGACACAGTTGTCGTATTTGACGCACCCATACACACACACACATGCAAAGAATATAACACACACCCAACATAACTCTCATCACACTTCCAAGTTGTTTCTCAATTATTAGTGCTAGGACATACAAATTCAACATTTTTTTCGTTTTATTAAAAGGAATTACACTAAATATGCATTTAAAACATATGGTTGCTCTCAGATCATGACATACCCCCTTTCACGAACTTTTATAAAATCCTCGACCACATTTCTGTAGGAAGAAGATGTCCTTATTCCTCGAATATTAAGAGTGAAAGGTCATTATGTCTCTTCCTGGGTCAAACTCATACTCCTTCTATCTATCTGGTAAATAAACCCCATAAAATTATGATTCACTACCGTACTATATGAAGTGACATGAACCACATCTCTAAGCATCTCAAATAATGATCCCAGCCGATTTCACACTCACAAGTCTCGATCATAACAACCACACCCTTCTGTGAATATTGTCTGACGGCAATTTTCCCACAAGTCCGTAAGCCGTTAGTGCATCTAACCTCCCTCACCATATCATCATGGCTATCGATGTGACCGTTGTAATCTACACTTCCATTTATAAATGATCCTCTGAATGGATCTACCATCCAAATGAGCATTAGTTACCATTGTTGTCACACCATCTATAGACATCATGTGTGTATCCATTGCATATTGTTCCTCGTCCGGTACTCTATCACAGTCTACGTTTATACGGTACTCAACCCTCGATCCTATGTCTATGCCTCATCCTCCCAAGAGAATTGTTTAAGATAGCATGGGGGTCGATAGGTATGAGCCCATATTTCTATTGTATAGGGAAACAACAGAATATTAGCTTGCAAGGAAAAATATGAACAGGAAGGATGGGTGTCATTCTTGGAAAAGTTTAAAGAACATCATGAGGGAATTTATCTTGCCTTTGCACAAACATATGATGGAGAAAGTGTGAAGTTTGGAGACATGAAGCTAACCATTACAGAAGCCACTATAGTAGAAGCTACGGGTCTCCTGATGGCTGGAGAAAAATAATTTAAGAGAGTGATCATCGACAGGAAACTCTATAAAAAAATCCTCAAGACAGAACATCAAGACCCCGATTAGATCAAGGGTGTCCCTCGAAGCTACGTCAAAGAGGAATATTGGATGATGCTCCTAATTCTATAGAAATTTCTCACCTGCAAAGGAAGGTATGTAGTAACCTTCATTTATCATTTGAATCTTTTAACACATTTCAAGGGAGGACCACAAATTGATTTTACTCACTTCCTATGGATGAGTTTATAGAAGATGGTGAGAGGAGTGAGTTCAATTTCCAAGAAACCTGAGACTAGCCTTCATCACCATGGTTTAATAAAACTTTTGGTTGTTCATTCTTTGAGGGCACAAGGTGGTAGTTGGAAGCAATTACTCCAACAGAATTTCTCTCAAGAAAGAATATCCAAAGCTATTGAAACACAAGAGACAGAGATACACACTGAGGGTTCAAGAAAGAGGGAAAAGGAAGAAAAAAGGAAGGCATCAAGAGGAAAATAAGACACCGTTATTCCCAGCTCATCCCCACCCATTGAGAAATCAATGACAGAAAAGTCTATTGTAGGGGAACCTACTACATCAAGGAAGATGAAATCCATCCAATCCCAGAAAATAATTCCTACCTCGATTCAAAAAGATAAAAGACAAAAGGAATACTCTGAGCTAGGAGGATGATCAGACAGCGTTCCTGAAGCAATCATGGAGGTGTCATTAGAACCAACCAACCATTTGGATAAGACCCCTGACCTCAACATTCAGAACAAGAAAAAGTATGCACAGTCTAAAGTGTCTGGTTCATTCCTACATCCTAAAGATAAACTGTCACAAAGTAAGAAATGAAAGAAGGAAGAGACATATCAACAAGAGATTTTACATGAAGCAGCCATCAGACACCCTCCAAAATCCATTAAGGAATTGGAAAACATCCCTGAGGTAGTTACTCAGTCTTCCCAGAAACTGGTTGGTGAATTGAAAGAAACTGTTAAGGTGACAAGAAGAAACAAAAATAAGCTCGAAAGGGAGAAGGAACAAAGGGAACAAATTCTAGAACCTACACCTCAATCTTCCAAGATAGAAATAAGGGTTGGTCAGCAGAATCAGACTCTAGAATTCACAACTCGGGACCCTAAGATGAAAGTCAAAACGACACGGGAGAAACAAGTGTCCAGACCCACCACCGTTATTAAAATAAAGAAGAGGAAGTTGTTTGAGAAAATTTCTACCCCTATCAGAAAGTCTAAAGAGGCCTTGCTCCCCATATGAAGGACTACCAGAAGCATGGCCAGGCAGGTGACAGTTCCAAATATACCTTCTCTTCAAAGGGAAACCATGGATATTATGATTTCTCCAGAGAAACGAAGTGGTTGTGGAGCTACAATGAGTGAAGCAGAAGGGTTGGTAACAATAAGTAAGACAGAAGGATTGGTAACAGAGACTTTGAGGGGTTTGAGGAAAGAAAAATAATCCCAAGAGGAGGTAACTAAGGATGAAATCACATCTATCCTAGACAAGTCTTTGAACAAACAAAAATTGATAGCAAATATTGAGAGGGTGAAGTAAGAAGTTGAAGAATACAAAGTATTGGACATGAATATCAAGGAAAAGAATGCATAATTGAAAGAACAACATGCAAAGGTCTCTGCCAAACTCAACAAGGTCTTGCGATTGATCCAATACACTAGGGTAATTAAGAAGGAATTGAAAAGTGAAGTTTATGGTTTTAAATTCCTGCAACCTAAGAAATGACAGAAAAGGATTCAATTTTGCAGAAAGTTTTTGGATATCAGTTTTTGATGACATTGCATGAGGACATGAAACACATTCAGCATGGGGGAAATGTTGAGTCTCTATTTTGACATGTATAATTCCCTATCTTACCTTGTATCCGAGCATTTTTGCCTATGTTATAAGCCTATACTTGACTATTTCCTCTCAAACACATACCTAATAGCCTTGTTCATGGTCACAAGAGGTAATTGATGATTTAAAGAATGTTTTGTTTAACTTTCTTGAATCAATTCGATTAAAGTGTTTTATTTTGTATACTCCTAATGGTTTGACTCATGAGCAGCCTATCCAGTACCTATGTTATTCCAGTACTACCAGTCATTGTGCAATCTAGTACCAAATCCATTCTGGTACCTAAGGCAGTTTTGATCTGGTACTATCTGCTCCAAATCCATTCGGGTACCAAGTCATGTGATATTCCGGTACCATCTACTTGGCATCCATTCCGGTAATCAGATTCAAAACTGTGTGTATTCCGCTACCAAAACCTCTATTTCCAGCAGGCACCAGTTGGACCAGTGTAATGATGAATATTTCGAGAAGGTAGTTGAACAGAAGCTCCCAAATCAGTTTTCTAGATTACAAGAGACTCCATCACTCATGCACTTTGTGTCATGAGGATGGAGTTGATTCCTAGAGATTTGATGTAAATATCAATTGTAATATCTTTAAAAAAATTTAGTACTTATCCATAGATATTGATAGTATCAGTTTACCTTATATATAAGGAATGTTGTATAGGTGATAGCTATGTGGATAATAAGGAATGTAATGAAGTTTGTTATCAGAACCAGATAATACATATCATTCCTATTTCTGAAGTGAAGAACTATTGATCCAATTTACCAGATGAATTAATGCAAAATATCTATTATGTCAATTCCTAAGTGTGAGTGAAATGTTTTAGTCTGTTACTTTCTTACGAGGTTCCTTGTTGGTTCGGTAATGGCCCACCACCCCAACCAAGGTAAACCTCCCTGTATATGTTTTGTGTGATTGTGTGAGTATTTTACAGTAGTGTGTGTTAATGATCTTTAATCTGTTTTCAGAGTTCAGCATTGAGTTAATTGTTTCTGGATTGTTTTGAACAATCAAGTGCTAGATCGAATAGATATTTCATTCTCAAATATTGGAGATTGCCATTTAATTATTTGAAGTGTGGGATTGATATCTTGGGTTTATGATTGCAGTAGATTTAGTACATCAAGGAACCATAAGACTTTATATCTCATCTTCATGCTCTGTAATGAAGTCTCTCAGTTATGTTGAATGTTCCTTGTACTGGTTTGTTTTAATTGCATGAAGCTAGAATTGATTTTGATTTAAAGAGTGATTGGAGTTAATTGCTATTTACTATTTTGATTACTACAGGAGACAAGCTTCTCAAATTCATCTCTTTAATTCATGAGCCTGGAATGAATAGACTTGTTTCTCTAGGATAGAATATTTTGGATTGGTTGTTTGTGTGAAGAAGTTTCATTATCATTTTTCTCTTCTAATTTCAAGGGTGTTTAAAGTATTTAGAAATCTTAGAAACAAATTTTTTATGTTATTAATTATTTCCTATATACAACAGACTTAGTTAGGTTACCTATTCTCGGCACATATAGTGTAACAATTCTTTTGGTTACTAATCCTGGATTGACATTTAAATGAGTGTAAGATATATATTGAACATATTTATACACCAGCAATCCCTCTTTCATTCCTCCCCCTCCTCCTTATCTTCCTCCTTTGAATCCCTCTCCTCAATTTCCAAACAACCTTATGCCCCCATTAATTTCCCCACAACCTTATCCCCCCCATTAGTTACTTCACCTACCTTTCAATAATAAAATAATAAAAGATTCATTTAATTTATTTAAATAATTGATTAAATTTAAATAAAAAACTATGATAAATAATTAATCAAATCGGGTTGTTACAACCCACCAGATCAATTGGTTCATTCAATGATCTCAAAAACATGTTTCTGACGATGATTTCTTTCCTAGTCACGTATCATACTCTCCTCACTAATTTCACTCATATTTTCTTAAATAAGAATGAAGGAATACATGACTTCAATATCGGATTCAATAAAACTCTGAACAAGATCCCTGAAAATAAAAGGCCAAATGACCCAGTGATACTTGGTTGTTATAAAAATTCCATTCCACCAAATGTAAATTTTTCTATCAGATCATCCCAAATGGATACCCTATAGGAAGTAATGAATAAATCCATATAAATAGAGGAAATCATTATTGAAATGGGTGTTGAACATGATATTATCTTCGGAAAAGTACAAACGTAGATGGCTAATCTAAATATTGATGATCAAGGAGCCTCTAGTTCGAGAAGAAATGAAAAGAAAAATCCCCAACCAAGTCAAAATTAGGCCATTGGTGGAGGATTTTTCAAAGGAACCATACCATGTGTGAAGACAGACCTCATGTAGGAAATATGAGTAGCAGAGAAACAAATAATAACACATAAATCATCATAAGAACGCAAATATATACACAAAACTCACATATGCATTAATGTACAAAATAATGATACATATCTCTTAAACACAATTCATTTGTGAGGCCTCATAATATAGCATTTAGGTTCTTATAACGAGATGTCCAATATAGAATAACAATCTCCACAACTATCTCCACAATATCTCCAAGAATATATCCATCCCTAACTTCACTCATTGTCCTCATGTTTGATCATACGTAGACTTCTAGAATAAGTCTACTTACATTAATAATAATTTCATCATATAATTATCACAAGTATGAATTATTCCTTCATACTCCCCCTTAATGAATACTTGTGATTCAAACCAGACATATGAGTTGTCTTCATTTGTATCTTTTGTATTCTACATCACCTTTAGTCTTATGCGTCCTCTTTGTATCATCTTCATTCTTCTTCATCTACATTTGTTTCTTCATTTGATGTTGTCTTCTTGAGCTATATCTGAGTTAATCATCTAAACTGCATCATCTTCATATCTCAAGCCATATCCTCGTCGGTTTCCCTTGTAGACAATGCTTACATAGAGTATTTGTTGGCTTTGAGATTTCAAACATTTCTCTAAATGCTTCCTTTTTGTTGATTTTGACAAGATTTTCAAAGTCCATGTGAACCATTATTTTGTGCCAGAGCCAACTTTAATTTTCCTTTCCTAAACAACAATTTTCCTTTCCAATTTCATTCAAAACATATATATTTTTTGGAGTCCTTATAATTGTCACCACTAACTTGCTTGATCCTTCTTTCCTTATTTTCATTTCTTTCATTTGAACTGAAGTGTGTTTCCTTGATCACACATTTCCATTAAACTCAACAAATTATGGTTCATATCTTCAACTAGTAGAACATTTTTTGCAATTGCATCTTTGCTTCCAAGCTTAATTGTGCCTCTACCTATAATTTTATTTGAATGATTATTGCCAAATGAAACTGATCCATATTTTTCTTTCTTCAGAGTTAGAAACATGTTCCTGTCACTTGTCATATGATTTGAACAACCATTGTCAACATACCAATCATTTTTATTTTGTTGATCTTGTAGAGAAAGGGAGCATTGATTATGCTTTCTATTCCATATCTCTTGTATTTTTGATATTTAACTGCTAATGTTCTGCTTTGATTTCCTGGGTGAAATAGTCAATCTACAATTCTTTGATATGTGCCCAAAGTTGTTGAATTGTAGCATTCTACTTCATTTCTCAATGAACCAAAACTATTTTGGTTCTTGTTGTATGCTTTATAAGATCTTATGGGATAAATTTTATTTAGGTACCCTGCATTGGTGCTTTTGTTCTTGGCATAGGCTCTACATTTTACAGCTTTATGTACAAAATTAGCACCATTAAAACAATTACCATAAAATAATCTTTGATACCTGGGAATACATGATCTTCTTTGTGATGCACTCCTTCTGAATTTTTCTTCTTGAAACTTCTTTATTTCTGGAATGTTCTTCTTTGGAGGCTTACATTTTTCCTTCTTGACTGAATCTCTGACAATATCTGCATAAATTCTTTATTTTGCTTCTCGCTCTGTTATATTGGAGCTCGACCCTTTCTCATTCTATACTTGATTGTATCCTAGTTCGTACCTTTCATATGATGATATTTGAATACTTATGATTTGATCCAATATCATGGTGCTCTTCTACTGCATATTTTTCTTCTAAAGATATTTCCTTAAAGAGACTAATTCTTATTCCAAGTTTCCAATCATTTTCTCCTTTTATTCTAACTAAATTCTAATAATTTCTTCAATTCATATATCTTCTTCTATTTGAATTTTTAGATTCATGATCAGTTTCTCTAGTTCTTTAGAGTTGGAATTCTGAGATCCCTCTTTCATTTTTAACTCTGCCTTGAGTGACTTTTTTTTCTTTCTTTCCTTCCTGAGTTCTTCTAATGCACTGATTAGCTCTACTTTGAGATCAACTTCACATTCTTCATCAGAATCATCTTCTACTTCCATGAAGAGTACTCTTTCTGAATCACTGTCACTATCATTATCCTTCTCGTTTGATGAGGAATTGTCCTCCTTTGATTAGAAACGTTTCTTGAATAATGTTTTTCTTCTCTTGTTTCCTTTTTTATATTTCTTTTCCCTTTTAGAAGCTTCTTCTTCATCACTATCTTTATTCCTGTGAGGACATTTAGAATCAAAATGACCAATAACACCACAGTTAAAACATTTCAATGGAAGCATACCTTTATACTTGTTGGTTCCTTTCTTTAATTTCCTTACGATGTTAGCCATATCTACATCTTTGTCTGAATCATCACTACAACTACAACTTGGTTTTGAATTTTTTGTGCTTCTTCTTTGTCTTATTGGATGCCTTGAAAGTCGCTTCCTTTGTGATTGGGTTCTCCTATTATGTTATCATTTCATGGGCTATAAATATTCCATGTAGCTCATCCATACCCAATGTACCGAGATTTTCTCTTTCTTCTAGGGATGATATTTTAGAATAAAATCTCATAGGAAGAGACCTAAATACCTTGGTGCTCCAATATTAGCACATTCCATGATCTCTTTCCAATTGTTGGATTGCTTCCTAAAGGACCTTCTCTGATAACAATTGTTGGAATACTGAGAGGGGAGGGGGGTGAATCGATATGAGCATAATAAGTACTTTTTAATTACAATATAAAACCTCCAATGAATATTATGAGCATTCAAAATATCATCAACACCATAAACATCACATAAACACAATACACCATAATTTTACGTGGAAACCCAATACAGTAAAAAACCACAGAATGTTTTTTTTATTGATCAAAGAGTACATTCATTGGAAGAACCAAATTCCTATTTCTCCACCTACAATTGAAATAAGGCTCCAACTCCCTATTTAAAGTATTAAACTTGAAGGAAGATCCAACTCCCTAATTTTTTGGCTCCAAATAGAAGGAGGCTACAACCCCTTTCCTTGCCCCATTCAATCGCCTTGAAATATAGATGTAAACCAATCTATCACTACCTCTATTACTTATAACATGTTTCTTCTCTAGTCTATGATATTCATGTTTCTACTACTGATATCAATATCTCATCAAGATTGCAACCACACACACCTCATACCAAGATCCACAAGATAATTCTCCAAATCAATTTCGTATGAATCATTGAGACATACATGTTCCTAATTTCTTCAGAACAACTCCATAACACACTCAGAAAGACATACCTCTACCCTAAATCTGAAATGATTTCTAGATCCATGATGGGTGTTGTATATGCACTAAAAACACACTAAAAACCCTGAATTATATTGTCAACCCGGGGTAAGTAAACTTAGAGTTGTAGCAAAATATATGCCAAAGGTAGAAGGGTTGGTAGTAGTATAGTCTAACTAAAGAAGTGGCTATCTAAGGCTAATCTACTCAATAAAATCTATCTAATGAGAAAACCCTACTAAGCAACTTGAAACTATGTAACCTAAGTACTTTTGTACCAAGGATCGATGGATAGTTCTAAGAAATAAAGTAAAAACCCTATGTAAAGCAAACTAGTTCATAACAATAAGCAAAAGAAACTATTGATCATAACAATAAGCAAATAACAAAAGCAAACTACTTTAACTTGCCAACCTAAATTCATTGAGCAACTATCCTATGAAAGCAAGTGAATAAACAAGCAAGCAACCATTCTATTAAAACAAGTAAACAAGTAAGCAAGACAGCTAGCTAACATATTAAAGCAAGTAAACAAGTAAGAAAAACAACTAGCTAACCTATTACGGAAAATAAACAACTAGCTACTCTAAGACAACTTCTATTGCAAGTGATCTAATAAAAACTTCTCATTGAACAACTATCTAGCCTAAGAGGCAAGTGGACTATATTCTTAATTCAAACTTCAAAACTATTTCTAATTCATAAAAGGAAATCTATTTAATTGAAAGTAAGAAAGAACTAACAACTAAATTTTGATCTATGATAAACAAACTTCTCTTTAATCTAACAAAGCAAAAGACTATTTATCCTATAACAACAATAAAACTATCTTCTAAACTATGAAAGCAAGAAACTATATCTTCTGATCTACAAAAGCAAGAAACTATCTTTTAACCTATGACAACTCAAATATAGTGTTGGTGGTTGTGTGAATGTCTCTGGTGTCGTATGATATCTCGATGGCACTTGACAACAAAGGATAATTCAAGTGGTATAAGCTCAACACCGATCGCAATAGCAAAGTGAAAGGTATGGATTAAAAAATCCAATGAAAATTTAGCCATTACGGAAACAATATTAATTACCCTTCATATTCATGAATAATTAACCATCAACAATATAATGAGATCATAATTGTAATTCTATACTATGTAAGAAAAATTCATACTAAATTCAATCATTAACTAAGAAATATAATTGCAATCTAATTCTAGGAAAGAAATTACATAAAATGAAACTATGCTATATCTATCTTAACAATTCAAACTGCAATAAGGAAAATTCTTAAGAACAAAAATTAAAACATGACATTTAAAAGTAAACTACCAAATACATTAACCAACAACTAATTAAGCAAGATCTATGTAAAAATGGAATAAGCAATCTATAATTAAAAACCAAAATTAATCCTATCCATCCATCAAATCCTTGTTAAAGAAAACTGAAATTAAAACTTCATTCTACTCTATCCAAAACTCTGTTTTAAATTTAATTCTAACGGGATAAATAAGATACAATCTAACATCATCCCCGAGGTGTAGGACAGTCGGTGATGGAGTGTGTTGTTAAGCCACTCCGTGATGTTAAAGTCACCGGTTCGAAACCTGCGGGGACAAAAAGTCCAACCATGTTAAGGGTTGGTGTGGCTCAGGATGGGTGCGATCCCCAGGTGATTTTGACGGATTAGATGCCCCTGAGTCATGGTTTCTCAAGCCATAGGTTTATCGCGTAACCAACAGGTTCTGCACAAATTAACAAACAAACAAAAAAAGATACAATCTAACATCTAATTGCACACGGGGTTAGTCTAGGAATTTGCAAATTCATTCCTAACTACAAGATCAATGCATGCTAACACAATCCTTCATACTAACCTGCAAAACAGAGTTAAATAAATTAAACTACAACAACAAACTAATTAACAAAATGATAATGCATGTACAGGAAATAAAGAGAACAACTAAACTATAAAATGCATAAAGAACATAAAGAACAGTTACCAGACTATTGGTGCCCCCCCCACCAAGTCGTGGTCACTTCCTAAAATCACACCACGAACTCAACAGTTCGATTCCACCATAAAAACTCAAAAACGCAATTTCTATATAATCTGGCAGCGAAAAATAGCAAAACAGAGTAAAATCATGTTTTTCCTATCACACTGGTTCTTCTACTTCCTTTACAATTATCTGACCACCACAGTGGTATTTATAATGTTTACAGACCAAATGGTCGACCATAGGATGGTCGAACCACTTCTAAATTCGGCAATGTACATTAAATGATGCCCTAATTGTTGAAATGGAGCGAGCCAATAATCGCCATGTTTAACAACCAAAACTAAGTTTTCGGGAGTTCAGTAGATAGAGGGGGAAAGCACGAGAAAATCCTATGTTCCTGATTCTCCCACTACTGGCCACCAATACCATAACCGCCAAAACTCCCATCATTTTTTTGCAGGACGCGGTGCTAGACGCAGTGTCGGATCAGGTACCGGACTGAGTGCCAGAAGGAGTACCAAACTGACTGTCGAAAGAAGAAACGTGGTGCATTTTTGCCCTTTAACAACAAAAAATGTGAATTAGATCCTTGGGATCATAAAAACGTGATGAATTATACTCAATATCAACATTAAACAAGAATCATACGTACCTGGTGTAGATCATACTTCTTTAGCATAAAATTCTTCAAAAGGCTCCTTCAAAACATGAAAAACACATATGTACATTTGAAAAAAGTGTCTAATAATTGTCATAAAATTGATCATATCTCAAGCCCAACAATCCTTGATCTTCTTTGAATTTTCCTCATAGGTTTGTGACAGTGTGTATTGTCTTCTTGTGGGTATCCATGCTTTTATTCACTGCAATTCATGGATGTTCATTCTTTTCCTCCTGAAACCCACAAATATACTCAAGCAATCCATGTATGAAACCCCTTCTCTATACTCTCGACTCATTTATACTTCTTACTTCACTTGAATTCTTTGTCTTTGACTCACTATCTCAGATCTTGTAATATTCCATATATAAAATAGTATGCAGAACATAAATAATTAGCTAGAAATGGTAGATAAAAAATGATATGACCATAACAACACCACAATAATACCAAAATAATACTAGAATAACACCAGAAAGTGCACTTTGATTACTAAGAGAAATGTTCACTTGCCTCTTCGAGGGGGAAACCTCCAACAGATCATAGCTCTATTACAATAATATCCAAGACAAAGCTTCTCTTACCCTCTACTCCTATTTATACTAAATATGTCTATCAAAAGAACAATCTAGAGGAAGATCCTTCTAGAAGCAGAATCTTCTATTAGGTATTCTTACATTTGACTTATTCTTCCTTATTTCTATGCCTTATTAATATCGACCTTTATTACATGGAAATATATTATTCTACCTACGTGAGGGCTTAGGTCCCTAACATGTCCTCCCCCTTAAAAAAAACCTCCTCCTCAAGGATTGAGATGAGGAAATTGTTGCAGAATGGTAGTTGGTTCCCAAGTGGCATCTGCTGGAGTTGTATATTTCCATTGTAATAACACTTCCTTGATGGTTCCCTGACGCAGACGACACTCACGCTGGTCCAAAACTGCTTATGGTTGTAGCCAAATGGAGCCTTCTTCGTCCAACTCAATAAGTTTTGTTTGAGTTTGGCACTTAGCTCCAATCACCTTATTTAAGATGGAAACATGAAAAATGGGATCGATCTTAGAATGAATAGGAAAAGCTAATTGATAGGCCACTTGTCCCACACACTTGATAATGGTATAAGGACCATAAAATTTGGGCGCCAGATTTTTGTCAATGGTCAGCTTTGAGGGAATTTTTCTTGTAAGGTTGCAGTCAAAGAAACACTTGATCTCCTTCTCCAAATTGGCATTCAGAGTGACCTTGATCTGCTTGTTGCTTCATGCGATTCTGGGCCATGACCAAATTCTCTTTGAGGGTACATAGAATAGCCTCTTGAACTATAAGCAGTTGGTCAACCGTCTGGACCTTCGAGACACCTAACAAGTATGAGAGAACTGAAGGTGGATTTTGTCCATATACCACTTCAAAAGGAGTCATGTGGGTAGTTGTATGGTAATAATTATTGTACCACCATTCAGTTAGTGGTAACCATTGAGCCCACTATTTTTTCCTTTCCGATGGAAAACACCTCAAACATGTTTCCAAACACTTGTTGACAACTTCAGTTTGACCATCAGTTTGGGGATGATAAGTTGTGCTAAGATGAAATTGGGTGCCTTGTAGCTTGAACAGTTCTTTCCAAAAATTGTTGGTGAAAGTTGGGTCACGATGAGAAACAATAGAATGAGGCATTCCATGAAGCTTGAAGACCTGATCCATGAAAAGTTGAGCAACAGTGGAGGTTGTAAGTGGGTGTTGAAGAGAACATAAATGAGCATACTTGGAAAGATGATCAACTACCACCATGCTGACTAATTTATTTCCTGATTTAGGTAAGCCTACAATAAAATCCATAGAGATATTTCGCCAAATAGAAGGTGGAATCGGAAGTGGTTGTAGTGTGCCAGGATATTTGACTATTTCTGCCTTGTTGTGTTGACAAACATCACATTCAGCCACAAAATTGTGAATGTCCTACCATCCTAGAAAAAATAACGTTTGACCTGGTCATAGGTTTTGGTAAACCCTGAGTGCCCAGCGGTGGGTGTAACATGAAGCTCAGAAAGTACCGTGGATTTAAGTTTTCACTATTTACTTAAATACAAATGGCTTTTGTATTGAAGCTCATCATTGAGCCGAGAGTACCTTGAGGAGACTGGAGAATTGGCCTACAATTGCTGTATCAGATGCAAACTTTTGGGATAATCTAGCCATTCCCGGTGAACATATTGGAGCCAATATGGTACAATGAAGGAGAGAGAAAAAATATAACCTTCATCTTCATATTTTCTGGAAAGTGCATCAGCAACCACATTGTCTTTTCCTTTCTTGTAAATGATCTCATAATCATATCCAAAGAGCTTATTCACCCATTTTTATTTCTCTGGGGAGGAAAGACGTTGTTCCAAAAAATACTTGAGGCTTTGATGATTTGTCTTCATTTGGAAGTGTTTCCCCAATAGATAATGGTGCCAAATTTCCAATGCATCCAGAACAACCAACATTTCCTTTTCATAGATTTATTTTCCAAAATGTCGCTCTGACAGTTGTTTTCTAATAAATGCCAAAGGTCGAACCTCTTGCATAAGGACAGTGCCAATTCCTTTCCGGGATGCATCACATTCCAAGACAAAGGTCTTTGTGAAATTAGGAAAGGCCAAGACTGGAGTGGTACACATGGCCATATTCAAGGTTTGAAAAGCCTAATAATATTTTGGAGTCCAAGTGAAAGAATTATTTTTAAGGAGAGCAGTGAGAGGTGTCACAATCTTTCCATAATTCTTAACAAACTTGCAATAATAACCTGTTAAACCTAGAAATCCACGCAATATTTTGAGTCTTTGGGTGAGGCCAATCTTGCATAGCTTCAATCTTTTTAGGATCCACCTTAACACCAGCCTTGCCAACAAGATGACCCAAGTACTCAACTTTAGAGGCACAAAAATCACATTTAGATTGTTTGAGGAAAATTTGATGCTGAGAGAGTAGATGGATAACTCAATCCACATGAGAAAGATGGGTTGTCCTAGTTTTACTATAGATGAGGATATCATCAAATAAAACTAAGACAAAATGACGGAGAAAAGGACGGAAGACATGATTCATGAGGATTTGGAAAGTGGAGGGAGAATTACATAAGACAAAGGGCATGACCAAAAACTCATAGTGGCCCTCATGAGTTCTAAATTCAGTCTTAGGAACGTCTGCCTCTTTCATATGGATCCAGTGGTAGCCAGAACACAGATCAAGTTTAGTAAAGAATTGGGCACCAATCAATTCATCCAAGAGGTCATCAATGACAGGAATCAGAAATTTGTCTTTATTGGTGAGTTTGTTGAGGGTGCGGAAGTTAGGACACATGCACCAAGAACCTTCTTTATTAAGAACCATGACCAAAAGAGAAGAGTAGGGTCTCATACTAGAGCAGATAACACCTGCATTGAGAAATTCTTGAACAATTTTCTCAATTTCATTTTTTTTGAAAAAGGGATGAAGATAGGGATGGATATTGGGAGAAAGGATTCTTAGGACAAGGGGAATGGAATGATCATGAACACCATGGGAAGGACGGGGTCCTTGGGAGTGGAAAAAATCACTTGATTTTTAGAGAGGATGTATTAGAGGTCATGTAGCACAAAGGGTGTCTCAGTGGATTGTATGGCATGGAATTGGGAAATAATTCCATAATGACCTTTTTTTACCATCTTTTGCATGCGATGGGAACCGATGATATCTGGGGAACCAGTGGTGATGCCTTGTAACTTATATTGTTGGCCCTCCTGGTTGAATTTCATGGTTAATTCCTTAAAATCCATGAGAATGGGACCCAAAGTGCTTAGCCATTTTTCACCCAGCACAATGTCGGAACCACCCATGTCGATAGAAAACATATGATATTTCATGTGGTACTCACCAATTTGGATACAGACATTTTCACAATGCCCTCCACATTTCATGGATCCTCCATTAGCAATCATGATTTGAAAATTATTGACAGCATGGATATAGCAATTAGTTTCTTGGGCAATGCGGCGATGAATAAAATTATGGGTGCTTCCACTATCAACAAGAATGATGACCTTCATATGCTTAGTGTAACCAATTATCTTGAGGGTTTTAGGTGTAGATAATCTAATGAGATCATTTATGGAAATGACCGGTTCTACTTCGAGAGGGTTGAAGGTAGGGGTCATGTCAGTGGGTTCAAGTGACATGGACACAAGGGGAGCCTCAACATCATATTCTGAAACATCCTCCAAGATGGCCATAAAAATATTTTGTTCCTTACACTTGTGCCTAGGAAAATATTTTTCATCACAATTATAACAAAGGCCTTTGATTTGGCATTCAGCCATTTTTGCCCTGGTCAATTTCTGGATATTTAGTGGAGCAGAAGGAGGAGTGGAAGTGATTGGTTTAGTGCGAGGAATAAAGGAGGGTTTTTGGTTTTGAGAAGAGACAACCTGGTGTGATTCCTTAGTTCTTTTAGTAGCATCCACCCAACTCTAGGGATGAGCCATGAGGACATGGGCATGAATCTCATCCTTGATTTCACTGATAAAACATTCTCGGAAAAAAACATCAGACATGCCCTCTATATGAAATTCCAATTGCTAAAAAGTGGCTATAAATTCTTCCATTGTGTCATATTGTTTCAACTTTGTCAAATGACCTAAATGGTTGGTGTCAATGTCAAATCGTTCATAAATCTCTGCCACAATGTGTCCAAGCCACATTCCCTTGGCAGGAATTTTTTCTCCACTACCACCATTGCCAACGTTCTTTATCTACATGGAGAATGCCATACCCGAGTTTGGCCAACTCATATGTAATGCCATACAAAGAGAAATAATGTTCCATTTGAGTTACCTATCCAGTGGGATATGAGCCATCAAATTTGGTCACATCCACCCGTGGAAGGCGTAGGTCACGCTGAAAGTGATGGGGATGAAAATTTTGGGAATGAGAGGAATTTTCACCTTCGGTTTGCAAAGGTGGGTCAGATGAGGGAAGATCTGCAGGGATATGCAATTTGGCGCAGATCATCGTAGTGACGGATTCAAGTTGGGTAACAAGATCTTGTTTGAGGTCTTATTTGAGGTCCTCTATTTTGGTGTTGATGGAGGAATGCATGCTTTTATTGACAGTGGCAATATTGGCACTGATCTGTCTCACTTCTTGTTGGGTTTCTGTCAAATTAGAGTGCAAGGCATTGAAGCGATCTTCCAAGTCTTGGATACGGGTGTGGGCCATAATGCAGAGGGAACACGAAAAGGGGAAGGTGGGACCACACATAAAATGGGTTATGGGTGAAGTGTATCACAACGATCAGGGCGACGAGTTGAATCCAATGGGGTAAAGACCAAATAAGGGTGTTGGAATGGGATGGGGTCCACTAGAAAAACAAACTGCAAAAAAATGATAGGCATGGCTGCGATAAGAAAGAAGAGAGAAATCCAATGGGAGAGATCTAAAATAATGGTGCCAATAGGATCAATACTGAAGAATACTACAGTGATGAAATTCCCAAATGCTTAACAGGAAGAAATCTATAGTAATTTCGCAACCTGAATGTAGGAGACACAGTTGTGCGGCAATAGATCTTCTTTGTTCTATGTTTTGTTTATGTCCCAAGAGTTAGGGTATTCAAGGGTTTTCCATGTGTTAAATATCTCTAATATACGTGTGGGGTCCAACAATAGTACTCAACCCAATATCTTTGCGAACCAACTAAGGAGGCTAGATAGTTCCCTTAGTCGTACTACCCGACTACAAATGTACTAGAGAGTATCTTCTTGAGTGTTGTTCTTGGTGGCACTATAGCAGTCAGGAGGCCAATTGGTTTATCTATACAGGGATTCAGGAGATCTAGGTCTATCTCTATACAGGTGTTTTCTGATGTGCTACCAATAGAAGGGGTACCAACAGGGGTTACAAGGGTGCCCAACAGATCTGTGCTTAAGTACCACTTGTATTTCCTGTGTGTATGAATCCCTGACTGTGGTTTTATGTGCATAACGATAGATCTTTGTAGATTAAAGGCGTCAAATACGTCTCTACCCTGAAAAAAAAATTAACCCACAATTTTCTTTCGAGGAAGGTGCTTTGATACCACTTGTAATATTTCAGATATAAAATAGTATGCAGAACATAAATAATTAGCTAGAAATGGCAGATAAAAAACGATATAATTAGAACAACACCACAATAATACCAAAATAATACCAGAATAACACTAGAAAGAGCACTTTGATTACTGAGAGCAATGTTCACTTGCCTCTTCGAGGGGGCAACCTCCAGCAGAGAAGAACTCTATTACAATAATATCTGAGACAAATCTTCTCATACACTCTACTCCTATTTATAATAAATATGTCTATCAAAAGAACAATCTAGAGGAAGATCCTTCTAGAAGAGAAAGCTTCTATTAGGTCTTCTTACATTTGACTTATTCTTCCTTATTGCTAGGCCTTATTAATATTGACCTTTATTACATGGAAATATATTATTCTACCTACGTGAGGGGTTAGGTCCCTAACATATCTCTAGACTATATTCTCATAAGTGAATACACATAGCTAATTCGCAATGGACTCTTCTCTATGTTTTAAAGGAAAATTTATGAATGATGTGCAATTGGAAGGCGTAGGTCACGTTGAAAGTGATGGGGATGAAAATTTTGGGAATGAGAGGAATTTCACCTTCAATTTGCAAAGGTGGGTCAGATGAGGGAAGATCTGTAGGGATATGCAATTTGGCGCAGATCATCATAGTGACAAATTCAAGCCGGGTAACAAGGTCTTGTTTGAGGTCTTGTTTGAGGTCCTCTATTTTGGTGTTGGTGGAGGAATGCATGTTTTTATTGACGGTGGCAATATTGGCACTGATCTGTCTCACTTCTTGTTGGGTTTCTGTCAAATTAGAGTGCAATACATTGAAGTGATCTTCCAAGCCTCGGATACGGGTATGGGCCATGATGAAGAGGGAACACTAAAAGGGGAAGGTGGGACCACACATAAAATGGTTTATGGGTGAAGTGTATCAAAACGATCAGGGCGACGAGTTGAATCCAATGGGGTAAAGCCCAAATAAGGGTGTTGGAAGGGGATGGGGTCCACTAGAAAAACAAATTGCGAAAAAATGATAGGTATGGCTGTGATAAGGGAGAAGAGAGAAATCCAATGGGAGAGATCAAAAATAATTGTGCCAATAGGATCCATACTGAAGAATACTACAGTGATGAAATTGCCAAATGCTTAACAAGAAGAAATCTGTAGTAACTTTGCAACCTGAATGCAGGAGACACAGTTGTGCAGCAATAGATATTCTTTGTTCTATTTTTTGTTTATGTCTCAAGGGTTAGGGTATTCAAGGGTTTTCCATGTGTTAAATATCTCAGATATATGTGTGGGGTCCAACAATAGTACTCAACCCAATATCTTTGCGAACCAACTAAGGAGGCTAGATAGTTCTCTTAGTCGTACTACCTGACTACAAATGTACTAGAGAGTATCTTCTTGAGTGTTGTTCTCGGTGGAACTATAGCAATCAGGAGGTCGATTGGTTTATCTATGGAGGGATTCAGGAGATCTAGGTCTATCTCTATACAAGTGTTTTCTGATGTGCTACCAATTGAAGGGGTACCAATAGGGGTTACAAGGGTGGTCAACAGATCTGTACTTAAGTACCACTTGTATTTCCTGTGTGTATGAATCCTCGACTACGGTTTTATGTGCATAACGAAAGATCTTTGTAGATTAAAGACATTGAATACATCTCTACCCTGGAAAAAAAATTAACCCACAATTTTCTTTCGAGGAAGGTGCTTTGATACCACTTGTAATATTCCAGATATAAAATAGTATGCAGAACATAAATAATTAGCTAGAAATGGCAGATAAAAAATGATATAACTAGAACAACACCACAATAATACCAAAATAATACCAGAATAACACTAGAAAGAGCACTTTGATTACTAAGAGCAATGTTCACTTGCCTCTTCGAGGGGGAAACCTCCAGCAAAGAAGAGCTCTATTACAATAATATCCAAGACAAATCTTCTCATACCCTCTACTCCTATTTATACTAAATATGTCTATCAAAAGAACAATCTAGAGGAAGATCCTTCTAGAAGCGAAAGCTTCTATTAGGTCTTCTTACATTTGACTTATTCTTCCTTATTGCTAGGCCTTATTAATATTGACCTTTATTACAAGGAAATATATTATTCTACCTACGTGAGGGGTTAGGTCCCTAACATATCTCCAGCCTATATTCTCATAAGTGAATACACATAACTGATTCACAATGGACTCTTCTCTATGTTTTAAATGGAAATTTATTAATGGCGTGCAATTGGAGGTGTAGGTCACGCTGAAAGTGATGGGGATGAAAATTCTGGAAATGAGAGGAATTTTCACCTTTGGTTTGCAAAGGTGGGTCAGATGAGGGAAGATCTATAAGGATATGCAATTTGGCGCAGATCATCGTAGTGACATATTCAAACTGGGTAACAAAGTCTTGTTTGAGGTCCTCTATTTTGGTGTTGATGGAGGAATGCATGTTTTTATTGACGGTGAAAATATTGGCACTGATCTATCTCACTTCTTGTTGGGTTTCTGTCAAATTAGAGTGCAAGGCATTGAAGCAATCTTCCAAGTCTTGGATACGGGTGTGGGCCATGATGAAGAGGGAACACAAAAAGGGGAAGGTGGGACCACGCATAAAATGGGTTTTGGGTGAAGTGTATCACAATGATCAAGGCGACGAGTTGAGTCCAATGGGGTAAAGACCAAATAACGGTGTTGGAAGGGGATGGGGTCCACTAGAAAAACAAATTGTGAAAAAATGATAGGTATGGCTATGATAAGGGAGAAGTGAGAAATCCAATGGGAGATTTCTAAAATAATGGTGCCAATAGGATCCATACTAAAGAATACTACAGTGATGAAATTCCCAAATGCTTAACAGAAAGAAATCTGTAGTAATTTCGCAACCTGAATGCAGGAGACACAGTTGTGCGGAAATAGATCTTCTTTGTTCTATTTTTTGTTTATCTCCCAAGGGTTAGGGTATTCGAGGGTTTTCCATGTGTTAAATATCTCTGATATACGTGTGGGGTCCAACAATAGTAATCAACGCAATATCTTTGCAAACCAACTAAGAAGGCTAGATAGTTCCCTTAGTCGTACTACCCGACTACAAATGTACTACAGAGTATCTTCTTGAGTGTTGTTCTCGGTGGCACTATAGCAGTCAGGAGGTCGATTGGTTTATCTATGGAGGGATTTAGGAGATCTAGGTCTATCTCTATACAAGTGTTTTCTGATGTGCTACCAATCGAAGGCATACCAACAGGGCTTACAAGGGTGTCCAACAGATCTGTGATTAAGTACCACTTGTATTTCCTGTATGTATGAATCCTCGACTGCGGTTTTATGTGCATAACGACAGATCTTTGTAGATTAAAGACATCAAATACGTCTCTACCCCGAAAAAAAAATTAACCCACAATTTTCTTTTGAGGAAGGTGCTTTGATACCACTTGTAATATTCCAGATATAAAATAGTATGCAGAACATAAATAGTTAGCTAGAAATGGCAGATAAAAAATGATATAACTAGAACAACACCACAATAGTACCAAAATAATACCAGAATAACACTAGAAAGAGCACTTTGATTACTGAGAGCAATGTTCACTTGCCTCTTCAAGGGGGAAACCTCCAGCAAAGAAGAGCTCTATTGCAATAATATCCAAAACAAATCTTTTCATACCCTCTACTCCTTTTTATACTAAATATGTCTATCAAAATAACAATCTAGAGGAAGATCCTTCTAGAAGCGAAAGCTTCTATTAGGTCTTCTTAAATTTGACTTATTATTCCTTATTGCTAGGCCTTATTAATATTGAACTTTATTACATGGAAATATATTATTCTACCTACATGAGGGGTTAGGTCCCTAACATATCTCCAGCCTATATTCTCATAAGTGAATACACATAACTGATTCGCAATGGACTCTTCTCTATGTTTTAAAGGGAAATTTATTAATGACGTGCAATTGGAAGGCATAGGTCACGCTGAAAGTGATGGGGATGAAAATTATGGGAATGAGATAAATTTTCACCTTTGGTTTGCAAAGGTGGGTCAGATGAGGGAAGATCTACAGGGATATGCAATTTGGTGCAGATCATCGTAGTGACGAATTCAAGCTGGGTAACAAGGTCTTTTTTGAGGTCATGTTTGAGGTCCTCTATTTTGGTGTTGATGGAGGAATGCATGTTTTTATTGACGGTGGAAATATTGGCACTGATCTGTCTCACTTCTTGCTAGGTTTCTGTCAAATTAGAGTGCAAGGCATTGAAGCGATCTTCCAAGCCTTGGATACGGGTGTGGGCCATGATGAAGAGGGAACACGAAAAGGGGAAGGTGTCACCACACATAAAATGGGTTATGGGTGAATTATATCACAACGATCAGGGCGACGAGTTGAATCCAATGGGGTAAAGCCCAAATAAGGGTGTTGGAAGGGGATGGGGTCCACTAGAAAAAAAAATTGTGAAAAAATGATAGGTATGGCTGCGATAAGAAAGAAGAGAGAAATCCAATGGGAGAGAGCTAAAATAATGGTGCCAATAGGATCCATACTGAAGAATACTACAATGATGAAATTCCCAAATGCTTAATAGGAAGAAATCTGTAGTAATTTCGCAACCTGAATGTAGGAGACACAGTTGTGCGGCAATAGATCTTCTTTGTTCTATTTTTTGTTTATGTCCCAAGGGTTAGGGTATTCAAGGATTTTCCATGTGTTAAATATCTCTGATATACGTGTGGGGCCCAACAATAGTACTCAACCCAATATCTTTGTGAACCAACTAAGGAGGCTAGATAGTTCCCTTAGTCGTACTACCCGACTACAAATGTACTAGTGAGTATCTTCTTGAGTGTTGTTCTCGGTGGCACTATAGCAGTCAAGAGGTCGATTCGTTTATCTATGGAGGGATTCAAGAGATCTAGGTCTATCTCTATACAGGTGTTTTCTGATGTGCTACCAATCGAAGGGGTACCAACAGGGGTTACAAGGGTGGCCAACAGATCCGTGCTTAAGTACCACTTGTATTTCCTGTGTGTATGAATCCTTGACTCCGGTTTTATGTGCATAACGACAGATCTTTGTAGATTAAAGACGTCGAATACGTATCTACCCTTAAAAAAAATTAACCCACAATTTTCTTTCGAGGAAGGTGCTTTGATACCACTTGTAATATTCCATATATAAAATAGTATGCAGAACATAAATAATTAGCTAGAAATGGCAGATAAAAAATGATATAACTAGAACAACACCACAATAATACCAAAATAATACCAGAATAACACTAGAAAGAGCACTTTGATTACTGAGAGCATTGTTCACTTGCCTCTTCGAGGGGGCAACCTCTAGCAGAGAAGAGCTCTATTACAATATTATCCAAGACAAATCTTCTCATACCCTCTACTCCTATTTATACTAAATATGTCTATCAAAAGAACAATCTAGAGGAAGATCCTTCTAGAAGCGAAAGCTTCTATTAGGTATTCTTACATTTGACTTATTCTTCCTTATTGCTAGGCCTTATTAATATTGACCTTTATTACATGGAAATATATTATTCTACCTACGTGAGGGGTTAGGTCCCTAACATATCTCCAGCCTATATTCTCATAAGTGAATACACATAATCGATTCACAATGGGCTCTTCTCTGTGTTTTAAAGGGAAATTTATTAATGACATGAAATTGGCATGCAACTCATGATGGCATGCAACTCACATGCAACTTGTTATCTTTTGTTTACTTCCACTTTACTTTGACATGCAACTTCGTTCAAGGGTTGGCATCAATAACAACCAATCTTCCAACATCTAAACTTTCGACAATTAATCTTTTTTCCGATAATGGCATGCAATAATTAATTAATATTTTTTATAGTTAATTAATCCTTGCAATAATTAATCTTCCAATAATTAATTAATTAATTTGTCAACACAACCTGTATTTTTCCTTAACAGGGAATGCATTTTCCTCAATGCCCCCTTTTCATTGAATTTCATAAGGATAGTGTAAATAATGTGCATAATTCATCTAAAGATGTGAATTTTCCCTAACATTATTCTTTCAAGAAGTTATCGTGCAAATCCTAACACAAGGCTTGCATTGTTTACTCAAGGGCATGCATTTTACAACATCCCCTGTTTTCAAGAAAAAAACACATAATTTCCATTTTTTAGCATGCATTTTCTTCTTAAGGAATACATATCTCATTTTAAGGAAAGAATTACTCACTATCCTATATACACGTCATCTCATGATACAAATTTCACCACTATAATTTTTCTACAACTTTTGTACAACCACGAAGCTTGTAATATTTCATATAATATCGACATATCCATTCTATATTTCATCAAAAGGTCATGAATCATTTTTCATAGAAATCATCATTTTTGGAGTGTAAATGTACTCCTAATTGTACAAACACGTAAAAACTATTTAATAATCAAGTTACAACTTAAAAATTAAATTATGGAGGCTTATGCACCTTTAGGCATGCACCTTCCTACAACCAACTTTAACAAATTTGCCCTTCGGTTTTACAAGGAAATTGTTATCCTTTATGCACATCAGGAAAGTGTTTGTATGAAAATTCAACTACAAGGATATATGCAAGTGTATAATCACAAATTCTACCTTATTCAAGTTGAACCACTCAATTTGGGTCAACATTGAGACTAGGGCATGCATTTTACTCTAATGTCGTTTTCACTTCAGATTTACATGTAATCCCAAATCTAGGTGAATGAAAGTAACTTGTCTTGTTATTGAATTTCACTTTAGATGACATGGGTAAATTTTCTATATATGGAACTCAATTTTAAAACTAATAAAAAACAATTGGAGCTACAAAGAATCTTGAGAATGCATTTTAATTTGTTCACTTAATACGGTTGTGACCTTCCAAATTACAAGGCAAACTTTGCCTCTTCTACACAACAACCCTTTTTAAACTTGCAATTGCAAACTTAACAACGTGAATAGATATAATATTATAAACCAAAACCCCAAAAATTTTCACAACTCAAATCTAAGGTATAATAAAACCTTCGCTTACGTTTTACAAATAGATTGGGCATTTCTAGGATTTTACTAGGCATCTCTTAACTATTATTGCACAAAAACTTCTTTTATGACTAAAAATGAAAAAATAACTATATAGGTCTATGTAAAATGACTTAACAAATCATTTAAAATTTTAACCACTCATTGAATGAGTTTTGAGGCCTGGGTGTGCATTTTAGTGTAGACTAACATGCATTTTGTCCCAAGGAAAAATTTAATCCAACGCAAAATTGACCCTCTTTGTCCTAGAAGATAGGTTTTGCTCTTTTTGCAAGGAAAAGGGTTTTAAGTTTCAAATTGCACAAACATAGGTATAGAAATATGTACTACTTTTCAACAACCTTGTATCTTGTAATATTTTTTGTAATATTGACCTCTATATTCTATTGCATAAATTAGAGTTAAGAGTTATTCCATTTTGTATGTATAATTGGTTGGTTATAAGTAATTGACCTTGATCTCTCTCATAACCCACCATCCTCTGATTCATCAAAAGGTCATGAATATTTGTGAATAGAAATCATCCTTATTGAAGTGAAAATGCACTCCTAATTGTACAAACATGTTAAAAATATTTTAAAAATCAATTTACAAGTTAAATATTAAATTATGGAGGATTATCCAACTTTGGGTGTGCAATTTCCTATAGCCAACTTTAACAAATTGGCTCTTTGGTTTTACAAGGAAATTTTTAGCCTTTATGCACATTGGATAGTTTTTTTTCTGGAAATACCAATATATGGCTATGTCAAGGTGTAAATCTAGAAATTACAACTTCTTCAAGTTGAACCACTCAATTTGGGTCAAAATTGATACAAGTGTGTGCATTTTACTCTAAGGCATGTTTGACTTCAGATTTACATGAAATCT
>JASDQU011103799.1:32412-52684 GCA_032191745.1 Picea mariana
CATGTGAATTTTCCTTCATGTCCAAATACCTTTATCAATCTTGCGGTCCAAAACCCATGACTAGGGTTGACATCAATGACAACAACCAATCTTCCAACAACAAGGACTAGCAGTTAGAGGGTTTCAATATTTTTTAGGGACTCATTTTCAAATTTGGGTGTTTGTGTAGTAGATCCTAGAGATAGCATCAACTAGCCTAAAATTATATGATAGATTGGATGGTGAATCAAATTTATTATCTTGGAAAGTCATAGTTACACTCTTGTTGGAAGAGAATGATCTTTGGAACATTGTTAAAGATGTTGTGGAAGAACTCGTAGATATTTCATAGTTGGTAGCTCACAAGAAGAAGTAAAGGCGAAGTGGATGATCATGGATTCCATATAGGATCATTTGGTCCCTCATATATCCTAGAAGAAAAATCCAAAGGAGATATATGATTCCCTCATTATGTTCTACTAGAGTGAGAACATAAATAGGATGATGACATTGTCTAGAAAACTCAGAACAATAGATATGACTAGATTATATTTAGTTACTAGTTACCTTATGAAGGTCGTGAAAATTCATGATCAATTTGTAGTAGTTGGGGAGAAGATTGCAAATGCATATATAGTGGACATGGCATTGAGTGGATTCGCAACTTCATGAAGACCATTTGTGAAATATATTTGTGCTCATGAGAACATTCCTAAATTTGTAAGGTTGTGAGATTGTTGTATCTAGGAGGAGACTCAAATGGAGTCAAAGGATAGCAAGAATGTTGGTGACAAGAACCTATACCTATTTGGTCAAACAAATAAGGGCAAAGGTAAAAGACCCAACAAGGGTAAGGGAAAGAGTGAGGACTCAACCTGACAGTCATGAAAGAAGGACTTGAGTAAAATCAAGTGATTTCATTTTTCATAAGCATGGTCATTATTCATCACAATGTCCAAATAATAATGGTAAAGGGAAGCAACAACAAAAGAAGGTAGTATCTTTTGCAGAAACTCAAACAAACAAGTTTGCGTCCAAATTTTAGAAGCATTTCTCAATGGTATCTTTCCTTTCTATGATCCAGGTGGATATCGGCGGCCACCCACCTTTTCCCTATGGCTCAAAACAGTTTTCTAGCAATTTTGGTAATTTACTATTTTTAGCAATTTTAACTTCTGGGGCCATTTTGAGGGCCTAAATGAAGGTTTTTTGGGATTGACCTTCTCAATGATGGCCAAAGGCTCTAATTTAGCTCCAAAAATGAATCTCCTCGACTATACCTTTCCAATGAGTTATCGTGCACCCCAAACAGAGATCGTATGCCAAAGTTACGCTCCGAGGAAGTTGATACACCAAACTACCCAAAACAGGGTCCAAAAAATTGTTGTCTTTTCATCTTCCGGGGTTAGGGTTTTGGATTTTCTTTATGATAAAAAGGCCTTTGGAGCCTTATTGTAAAATCATCTTCTTGTGAATGTGAGTAGTAGACACATCTCTTCAAAGAGATAAGTTGCCACCATTCTAGCGAGTCTTTCACTCTGTATTTTTACAGTCTTTGTACATTTTTGCTCATTAATAGAAAATTGTGTATTACTGTATGTATGTGTTTATGGTTGCATATCTGATACATTTATGTTATATTATTGGATATATGAGATATCTCTGTACATTTCTTTATTATATCTCTGCTCTCATTTCATGCCGAAATTAATATGGATTAGTGGTTTCAGAGCAGGTTGCTCTTGATCATTTTTCAATGCATGTCCCCGACGAGGCCCAAGTATAGAAATTTGGGTCTCAAGCTTGTCTCTCTTGAGAAAAATCGCTCCCTCCTGCCCAAAAAACCCTCCATGGCGAAAGAAAATAAAAATGACAGAGAAGATGATTATATTAATCTGTTACTTGAGAAAGCTCTCACACGACAGAGGGACGAAATAATGAAGAATATTTTTCACATGCTTCAACGTCTGTCGATAATAATAGGGGTGTCTTCATCAATAGGCCACTTTGGAGGAACCTTTCCTTTCAAGGTACAAGTTAATTTTGATATTCCCATATTTGAAGGACAGATAGATGTGGATGCCCTAGAAAAATGGTTAAATTTGTAGGAAGGTTGTTTCTTTGTTCATAATTTCTCTGACAGGGAAAAGATCACATTCGCACTCCTTAAGGATCTCCCCCTTGTCAAACATTGGTGGGAAACTTACTGGGAGAAAAATTCCATAGAGGAGTCTAGAATATATGGGGTCGAGCCCACTTGGGATTTTTTTGTGGATGCGATAAAGGAATAGTATTACCCTGTTGGAAACTATGAGGACCAGTACATGAGATGAACCACATTGTGGAAAGAGAGGGGCCAAGTAGTTATGGATTTCACCAATAGCTTCCATACCTTGCACACCAAGTTGGGTATCAAAGAATTTGAACGAAATTTGGTTCTGAAATACCATGGGGTTCTACACAGATACATCCAAACTGAAATGGATTTTTTGGACATCTCATCACTCAGTGTTTCTTATCGCTATGTTGTTAAAATTGAGCAGAAATTTAAGCACCAGAATAAATGGGAGTTTGGGTCTACAAATCCGCAACAACCAAAGTATGATAAATACGGCCCTAACAAACAGTCTCCCGAAAACCAATCCAAGCCACAGGAAAATAAGGGTCACGGAAAGACGAAGGACACTGGAAAATGGTGTGATTTCTACAAAATCTCCTGGAAAAATACCAATGAATTTCACTCAAAACAGTCATTGGTGGTCGAGATAAAATACAAGGAGCCGAACCCTAATTCTGAATTTGATTCTGAAAATACTGATAGAAGACAGATCATCGATGTAGACCCCAATACTATTGTCACAACCACAACAATTCAACCAGAAGAACCAATAGATTTTGAAGAGGGGGAGCGCCTTTTTCATTCATTTATGTGGGTGAATGGGACTCCGCTGCATTTTATTGTTGATAGTAGAAGCCGAAAGAACCTCATCTCAACAGAGGTCGTCAAACAGTTGGGATTTTCAACAACACCACACTTGTAGCCATATAACATCAGGTGGCTTCACCAGGGAGAGGATATTCATGTCAGCCATTAGTGTCGATTGTCATACGGAATCCATCCCTTGAAGGATGAGGTATTATGTGATGTTTCCCCCCTAGATGTTTGTGATGTTCTCTTGGGCCAACGATATATGTGGAAGAGCCATGTTATTTATAAGTCTTGACCCCGTAGTGTCATTGTTACACTGGAGGGTCATGTCTACAAGATACCAGAGGTAATTCTGACTATTTCCCCACCTAAACAGTGTCGCAAGGTAGTATTTCATACTACATAATTAAAATTCTTCACAGTCTGTTCAAAGCATGAATAGAAGAACACCACTTCAGCCTCAGTTCAATCACCTTCTATCCAACAGAAGCAGGTCGACAAGATTGTAGAAAAGTGTAAATATTCATTTTTCACACAAGCGTCTCATGTAGCCAGACTGGTTAAAAATTTCTAACCCTTCTAGCCATAGGTTCATGACAACCGTCAACAAGCTAAGCAACACAACTTCTGCAACAAGACAAACAACTCATCAAGATGCAAATTCAACAAACACTTTTCCCTCTCCTTTGGGAACTCAACGCAATGGATACCATTGCTTCCTGAGGAGGAATGATTGATCTAGGTGGATATCGATGGCCACCCACCTTTTCCAATTGGCTCAAAATTGTTTTCTGGCAATTTTGGTAATTTACTATTTTTAGCAGTTTTTAACTTCAAGGGCCATTTTGAGGGCCTAAATGAAGATTTTTTGGGATCGAGCTTCTCAATAAGAGTAAAAATCTTTGATTGACCCAAAAAAATAAATTTCCTCAATGATACTTTTCAAACAAGTTATTGTGTGCCCCAAACGGAGATCGTATGCCAAAGTTATGCCCCTGGGAAGTTGATACACCAAACTACCCAAAACAGGGTCCAAAAATTGTTGGTTTTTCATCTTCCAGAGTTAGAGTTTTGGATTTTATTTATGATAAAAATGTCTTTGGAGCCTCATTTTAAAATCATCTTCTTGTGAATGTGAGTAGCGAACACATCTCTTCTCAGAGATAAGTTGCCACCATTCTAGCGAGTCTTTCACTCTGTACTTTTACAGTCTTTGTACATTTTCACTCATTAATATAAAATTGTGTATTATTGTATCTCTGTGTTTATGCTTGAATCTTTGATACATTTATGTTATATTATTAGATATCCAATATATCTATGTACATTTATTTATTATATCTTCTCTCTTGTTTCAGAGCAGGCTTCTCTTGATAATTTTCAGTGCATGTCCTCAACGAGTTCTGAGCATAGCAAGTTGGGTCTCGAGCTTGTCTCTCTTGAGGAAAATCGTACTCTCCCACCCAAGAAACCCTCCATGGCAGAAGAAAATAAAAACAACGGAGCAGACGATTATATTAATTTGTTGCTTGAGAAAACTCTCACACGACATAGGGATGAAATAATGGAGAATTTTTCCCATATCATTCAACACCTGCTGATGACAACAGGTGAGTCTTCATCAAGCAGTAACTTTGGAGTCACCTCTCCTTTCAAGTTACAAGTTAATTTTGATATTCCCATATTTGAAGGATAGATAGATGTGGATGCCCTAGAAAAATGGTTAAATCTTCTAGAAGGTTATTTCTTTGTTCATAATTTCTTCAACAAGGAAACGATCACCTTCTCACTCCTTAAGGATCTCCCCCATGTCAAACATTGGTTGAAAACTTACTAGGAGAAAAGTTCCATAGGGGATTATGGAATATATGGAGATGAACCCACTTGGGATTTTTTTGTGGGTGCGGTAAAGGAACAGTATTACCCTGTTGGCAACTATGAGGACTAGTACATGAGATGGACCACACTGTGGAAAGAGAGGGGCCACATAGTTCTAGAGTTCACCAATACCTTCCATACCTTACGCACCAAGTTGGATATCAAATACTTTGAATGACATTTGGTTTTGAAATACCGTGGGGCTCTACACAGATACATTGAAACTGAAATGGATTTTTTGGACATCTCATCACTTAGTGTTGCTTATCAATATGTTGTAAAATCAAGCAAAAGTTTAAACACCATAACAAACAAGAGTTCGGGTCTGCGAATCTGCAACAATTAAAGTATAATAAATACGGCCTTAAAAAACAGTCTCTTGAAAACCAGTCCAAGCCATAGGAAAATAAGGGTCACATAAAGACGAAAGACACTAGAAAATGGTGTGATTTCCACAAAATCCCCTAGCACAACATCGATGAATGTCGCTTAAAATAGTCATTGGTGTTTGAGATAAAATACAAGGAGTCAAACCCTAATTCATAATTTGATTATGAAAATACTGATAGAAGACAGATCATCGACGCAGACCCCACTGCTATTGTCGTGAGCACAACAATTCAACCAGAAGAACCAATAGATTTTTAAGAGGGGGAGCGCCTTTTTCATTCACAGATGTGGGTGAAGGGGACCCCGTTGCATTTTATTGTTGATAGCAAAAGCCAGAAAAACCTCATCTCAGCAGAGTTCGCCAAACAATTTGGATTGCCGACAACACCACACCCACAACCATACAATATTTGGTGGCTTCACCAGGGATGCGATCTATGTGTTAGCCAGCAGTGTCGATTTTCATATGACATCCAGCCCTTCAAGGAGGAGGTATTATGTGATGTTTCCCCCCTGGATGTTTGTGATGTTCTCTTGGGCTAGCCATATATGTGGAAGAACCATGTTATTTATGAGTCTCGACCCCGTAGTGTCATTGTTACTCTGGAGGGTCATCTATATAGGAGACCAGAGGTAATTCTGACTATTGTCCCACCTAAACAATGTCACAAGGTAGTATCTCATACTACTAAATTCATCTTCTTCACATTATGTTCAAAGCGTGAATATAACACCACTATAGCCTCAGTCCAAGCACCTTCTATCCAAAAGAAACAGGTCGACAAGATTGCAGCAAAGTGTATAGATTCCTTCTACACACATGCATCTCATGTAGGAAGACTGGTTAAAAAGGTCCAACCCTTCTAGCCACAGGTTCATGACAACCTTCAACAAGCTAAGCAAAGCAACCTCTCCAACAAGGCAAGCAACTCATCAAGATGTAGATTCAGCAAATGATTTTCCCTCTCCCCAGGGCACTCAACGCAATGGAGACCATTTTTTCCTAAGGATGGAGGATTGATCCAGGTGGATATCGATGTTCGACCACCTTTTCCAACTGGCTCAAAACAATTTTCTAGCAATTTTGGTAATTTACTATTTTTAGCAGTTTTTAACTTCCAAGGCCATTTTGAGGCCCTAAATGAAGGTTTTTGGGGATTGAGCTTCAAAATGATAGCCAAAGGCTTTAATTGAACCCCAAAAATTAATATCCTCGACAATACATTTCCAACGAGTTATCGTGTGCCCCAAACAGAGATCATATGCCAAAGTTACGCCCCTAGGAAGTTGATACACAAAACTACCCCAAACGGGGTCCATAAAATTATTGGTTTTTCATCTTATGGGGTTAGGGTTTTGGATTTTCTTTATGATAAAAAGGCCTTTGGAGCCTCATTGTAAAATCATCTTCTTGTGACTGCGAGTAACAGACACATCTCTTCTCAAAGATAAGTTTCCACAATTTTGGCGAGTCATTCAATTTTTTTTTTACAGTCTTTGTACATTTTTACTCATTAACAAAAAATTGTGTATTACTATATCTCTGTGTTTATCGTTGCATATTTGATACATTTCTATTATATTATTGGATATCTGAGATATCTCTATACATTGCTTTATTGTATCTCTAGATCATTCTACTAGCATGGTTATAAGGAATGCATGGTATGTGAATAGTGGGGCATCTCTTCATATGGAATCATCTTGGAATTTATTTTATAGTCTAATAGAGAAAGAATCGGAAGTATAGATTGAGCTTGGTGATGATGCCGATTTCCCAATAGTAGGAGTTGGTATTATTCCCTTCAATATCAAGTCAAATAACTCTTTATATTTTGATGATTTTTTGTTTGTTCCAGGTCTCAGAAAGAACTTGATTTCAATTTTAGTTATGGAGGAAAAGGGCTATGTAGTTGAGTTCAAGAACTAGAAATCCTCATCAAACTAAAGGAATCTAACCCAAATACAACACAAGTAATAGGGGTTAGGGAAGGTAATATTTACAAGTTATAAAATGAACCTATTCAAGCCCTAGCTCATAACAATGATATTTTGTGCAAGTTGTGACACAAGATGATGGGGCACCTGCATCATATATTGTTTCCTATTCTCAGGGAGACGATCATGGTTCTTATAGAGCTTAACATTGAGTAGTAGGAAGTATGTAAAGGTTGAACTCTTGACAATCTTTCCAAGGCTACTTTCCTAAGAAAAGAGAATAGGTATAAGGAGATTCTAGACCTAGTGCATTCAAATTTTGTGGACCAATGCTAGTGGCATCAATTTTAGGAAGCATTTATTATGTTTCCTTAATTGATAAATTCTCTTGCAAGACTTGCATATACTTCCGAAAGACCAAGGATGAGATATTTAGTAGGTTTCAAGAGTTCAAATCATTAGTTGAGGACCAAAAAATTAACAATATCAAACTCTTGAGATTGAACAATTGGAGTGATTATACCTCCAAGGAGCTCGAGTGTTTCTACAAGGAGGCATGCATTAAGAGGGATTTCATTGTTTCATACAACCCACAATAGAATGGGGTTGTAGAGAAGAAGAATTGATCCATCATTACTAACTCCACCCATGTTTGTGTAACATATATACAGTGTGGTGGGAGGCTTTTTTATCATATTAGGTTTGTATGCCCTATTGTTGGGTAAAGTATGCCCTATTGTTGAGTAAATTTAAGGATCATAAAATTTCGATAGGGAAATGGATATTGGAAGTGGAAGAAACCTCTAATTAATTGGAAACTAGTCATTATGAAACCTTCAAAAATTGCTTCCAAAGTATACCTTGTGGGGATCAAATAGACCAAAATTTTGGGTCCTCGTACCATCGAATTAATAAGCCCTCTGAGTTACCAAGTAGCATCAATGTATTTGAATAATGAATCAATGATATGATTAAGTCTGACACTACAAAAGAGACAATTGACAACCATGTAATAAATGGTAGGGAATGCTCATATTTGTGTTTAGTGCAAACAAATTCTTATACACAATGAGATATGATTATGGGTCTCTTAGGAACAAAAATCTAAATATTGACTCTCCATAATGTATTTCTTTGGTTGTAACAATTAATTCTATGATTTTTATTATTCAGATACATTCAATTACATTTTATATATAATTTCAAATTTTATTAATATGATATGATATGCCTTTATTTTAATGCAAATACATTTGATCACATTTTATATATAGGTCCATATTTTATTAATATGATATGATATGCCTTTATTTTAATGGAGAAAATTATATATATAAACTAGCTGTAAACTGGGTAAACATTGTGAAGACGTAGGAGAAAAATAAATAAATAAAGGAACTATGCATTGAAACAAGAGAGTTGACACATTTCAATCCCTCCAGGGATCATCATCAAGAGGAGCACTCGAGAGAGAAGAGAGGCTCATCGAATAAGTAGATACAACACAATTAAATAGATATCCAAATCCTTGAAACCCATGTTGAGAGAGGTCATCTTGGTAAAAATAAACCCGAAGCAACGGTCAGGTAACGTGTCTTACGTAAACCCGCACTGACAGAGGTCATCTTGGTAAAATTAAACCCTAAGAAACGATCACATAACATATCTTAAGTCAACAAGTAATGTGTCCTAAGTCAACAAGCACTGGTCTCCAACTCTTGCTTAACTTCCATCCATCATCTTGATTTAAATTATTGGGGTTTAACACGATTTCCAAAGCCTCCATTACTTTAAGCTTCCCATAGTTATCCATTTTGGCCACAACTCTAGCATCTTCTAAACACACGTGGTGGCTAGTCATACAAGAATGTTCAACGAGGGCTGACTTTTGGACTCTATTCAATTTTAGGTCAGCACCATGCTCCTTAAATCTGACTTTCATCGATCTTCCTGTCTCACCAATGTAGACTTTGCCACATGAGCAACGAATAGCATAAACTTCGTTATGTAGGCTGGGGTCAATCTGATCCTTTGCTGAGTCTAACATAGTCCTTATGGAGTTGATGGGGGAGAAAGCCACATGAATGCCGCCTTTCCTTAAGATCCTAGCTATCTTCTCAGATAGACCTTTGATGTAAGGGAGGGAAAACCTCTTTATTTCTTGGCATGTACTCTGTTGTCCCACATAGGATCCTTTTGCCTTTATCATGGCTTTCTCAACTTGGTTTACTGAGTACCCATTCCTTTTAAATGCATATGCTATATGATTTAGTTCCAACTCAACATGCTCTTCGTTGGAAATGCGTAAAGCTCAAGTAACTAAGGTGTTAAGTAATCCAAGATTTTGGGAAGGAAAATGGTGTGAATCAGCATGAAAATATCTATCTGTGTGTGTGGGTTTTCTATAGACCTCATGCCCAAAGGATCCATCTCCTTTCTTGGTGATGTGAACATCTAGAAATGGAATGCTATTATCTTTTTCAATCTCCATTGTGAATTTTATGTTCTCATGTTGACTGTTTAAATGATCGAAAAACTCGTTCAAACTGTTCCTCCCATGGGGCCAAAGGAAATTTGTATCGTCAACATATCTTCTCCAACCTTTGGGTTTTAAAGGAAAGAGGCAAGCGCCTGTCCTTCAAAGTGTTCCATATACAGGTTTGCAACCACCGATGAGTCGATGACAATGGGGATCCCATAGCCACACCCTCTGTTTTCTCATAAAAACTGCCCCAGAAAGTAAAGAAAGTGGACCTTAGGTAAACTCTTACCAGCGTTGACATCTTTTGATGATGATCCCTCGAGGGATCGAAACGCATTGACTCTCTTGTTTCAACGCAGAGTTCCTTTATTTATTTATTTTTCTCTTGCGTCTTCACAATGTTTACCCAGATTCTTTCCCTCCACAGAAGGGACACACTGGACGGGTTCTGACTGCTCAAGAAACTTAAGATAAAAATGTCACATCGTTTAGCATATATCAAATTTTTGAAGCAATGCAGGGATGAGGACATCATTTTGAAGTTTGTTGCGATCAACCACCATCTGAACGCTGGTAAATACAACTGAATATTTCGCGCAGCAAGTTTCTCTCTGGTCAGGGAAGAAATCAAATCCAAGACGAAGGATCTTGAGGCGTTTTCCAATAAATCTTGTACGCTGCACATCAAACTTGCAAATATCATTCGCACAGACCTATGGGACGTAGCCCACTCCAAACTTTCCATATATTTCGATGAGGTTTTTGAGCATGAAATTATCAAAACAATGGTTAAAATTTGTGTGTCTCAAGAAACAGCAGTTGGGCGACTCAGTCAACCATAACACAAACACGTATTCAAATGTAATTAACCTCTCTAACCAACAGTTGGATCCGCCAAGCCAACGGGTATTAGACTACGGCCTCAACTTCGTGGTGGCTCCGAACAAAATTCCTGTAAAAGAACTGATATGTGATATTGAGGCTACCATCAGGCCTCTTCCCTCGGATACAGCCGAAATGATAAGACAGGAATGCGCAGTAGCAATAAGGCATGCTAAACTCCCCAAAAAAAACATCAGTAAGGAGGAATTTGTAACACTAAGAGGACATAGACAGAACAAGAACATTACAATCCTCAAGGCGGATAAGGGCAATGCCACCGTTATATTAAATACTTTAGATTATGTTGAAACAATGATGGATCATCTGACCAACAACGGGAGCTATAAGAAATTAGAAAAAGACCCTAGCAACAAGGTTATTAAGGAGGTCTCTTGGGTCATCAATGAATCCTCTCTCGACGAAGATTTAAAAAAGAAGCTCACCCCCAAAAACTGCTTGGTGCCACGGATTTATGGATTACCTAAAATCCATAAGGACAACATCCCCCTTCGACTGATTGTGAACACCATTAGATCTCCGACATATCTCCTGGGAAAATTCTTGGCCAATAGATTGAAACCCTTGGTCGTCTTAACAAGCTCATTTGTCAAAGATTCAACGCATTGGGTTTATGACATCAAGCGGTGGCAGGTAGCAGAGAATGGTTTGTTGGTCAGCTTCGATGTGGTGTCACTTTATAACAAGATCCCAGTAGAAGATGCCATTAAGTTCATCTAGGAACTTACAGACAAGGAGACATCAATGCTGGTAAGAGTTTGCCTGAGGTCCACTTTCTTTACTTTTCGGGGCAGTTTTTATGAGCAAACAGAGGGTGTGGCTATGGGATCCCCACTGTCACCAGTGGTTGCAAACCTGTATATGGAACACATTGAAGGACAGGTGCTTGCCTCTTTCCCTTTAAAACCCAAAGGTTGGAGAAGATATGTTGACGATACAAATTTCCTTTGGCCCCATGGGAGGAACAATTTGAACAAGTTTTTCGATCATTTAAACAGTCAGCATGAGAACATAAAATTCACAATGGAGATTGAAAAGGATAATAGCATTCCATTTCTGGATGTTCGCATCACCAAGAAAGGAGATGGCTCCTTTGGGCATGAGGTCTACAAAAAACCCATGCACACGGATAGATATTTGCATGCTGATTCACACCATTTTCCTTCCCAAAATCTTGGAGGACTTAACACCTTAGTGACTCGAGCTTTACACATTTCCGACGAAGAGCATGTTGAGTTGGAACTAAATCATCTAGCATATGTGTTTAAAAGGAATGGGTACTCAGTAAACCAAGTTGAGAAATCCATGTTAAAGTCAAAAGGATCCTATGTAGGACAACAGAGTACACGTCAAGAAATAAAGAGGTTTTCCCACCCTTACATCAAAGGTCTATCTGAAAAGATAGCTAAGAACTTAAGGAAAGGCGACATTCATGTGGCTTTCTCCCCCATCAACACCATAAGGACTATGTTAGACTCACCAAAGGATCAGATTGACCCCAGCCTATATAAAGGAGTTTATGCTATTCCTTGCTCATGTGGCAAAGTCTACATTGGTGAGATAGGAAGATCGATGAAAGTCAGATTTAAGGAGCATGGTGCCGACCTAAAATTGAATAGAGTCCAAAAGTCAGCCCTCACTGAACATTCTTGTACAACCAGCCACCATGTGTGTTTAGAGGATGCTAGAGTTGTGGCCAAAATGGATAACTATGGGAAGCGTAAAGTAATAGAGGCTTTGGAAATCGCGCTAAACCCCAATAATTTAAATCGAGATGATGGATGGATGTTAAGCGAGAGTTGGAGACCAGTGCTTGTTGACTTAGAACGCGTTACTTGTTGACTTAAGATATGTTATGTGACCATTGCTTAGGGTTTAATTTTACCAAGATGACATCTCTCAGCGCGGGTTTACTTAAGATACGTTACCTAACCATTACTTAGGGTTTATTTTTACCAAGATGGGTTTATTTTTACCAAGATAACCTCTCTCGGTGCGGGTTTCAAGGATCTGGATATCTATTTAATTGTGATGTATCTGTGTATTCGTTGAGCCTCTCTTCTCTCTTGAGTGCTCCTCCTGATGATGATCCCTGGAGGGATCGAAACGCGTCGACTCTCTTGTTTCAACGCAGAGTTCCTTTATTTATTTAGTTGTAAACTTTTTTTTTTTAAGTTAGTCTTCTAAATTCAAATCGATTTAAATATTTTGGGTCAAAACCTTTCGCTATTATTCCATTGTATATGGAATCTTGATAATGGTAAAATTTTGATAAAGATGAAAATTTCAATCGAATTTTAAAATGAGTAAAATCTCTTACTTTTGATTTAAATATTTTGGGTCTCTTATATATAGTTTCATATTTTATTAATATGATATGATATGCCTTTATTTTAATGGAGGAAATTATATATATAAATTAGTTGTAAACATTTTTTAGTTAGTCTTCTAAATTCAAATCGATTTAAATGTTTTGGGTTAAAAAATTTCGCAATTATTCCATTGTATATAGAATTTTGATAATGGTAAAATTTTGATAAAAGTGAAAATTTCAATCAAAATTTTAAAATGAGTAAAATCTCTTAAATACTTTTCCATTGTATATGGAATTTTGATAATGGTAAAATTTTGATAAAGGTGAAAATTTCAATCAAATTTTAAAATAGTAAAATCTCTTACTTTTGATTTAAATATTTTGGGTCAAAACCTTTGGCTATTATTTCATTGTAAAATAGTAAAATCTCTTACTTTTGATTTAAATATTTTGGGTCAAAACCTTTGGCTATTATTTCATTGTATATGGAATTTTGGATATTATTTCATTGTATATGGAATTTTGATCATGGTAAAATTTTGATAAAGATGAAAATTCCTTTCAAATTTTAAAATAGTAAAATCTCTTAATTTTAGTTTTTAATTGTTAAAAATATATAATGTTCAAGATAGGTTTACATATTAAATCTATGATTATCTAGATAGAGGTTTTCATCATGAAAAGGTATCGTGAAAATGTATGTATTATATAATTGAATTCATCTACAACACCGTTCATAAATTGTTTTCAAAAGAATACTCATAAATGCTTCTTTAAAATAAATAATGATTTTGTTCTATTGAAAATAAACACTCAATCCTTAGTTACATTTTGTATTTATGTTAACAAAATTATATTACAAGTATATTTATATAGGGTAATTTGACGATGAAATTAAAGTTGAAAAGTCCAAGTTAAAAAAATAGTAAATTTTTATCATGATCATAAAGTATCGAACATGTGAAAAAAAAGTAAATCAATCCCATGACACCTCAATACAATATATGGTGGTCACATCACAAAAAAAATTGTCATGCCAAAAATGCATTCCATACTATGTCATGGAAAAAAATTATCTCTTGAGAAGTGTGCACCATATCATGGTAGAGAAATCAAAATAAAAAAAAAATTATCACATGAGAAGTACATTCGATATCATGAAAAAGCAGTCAAGAGCCAAAAATCAAGTACAACATATTGGGAATTTGAACCTTATATTGTATAGATACCATGCTTTATTGTTAGTTTTTGTTCTCACTATTCAAGTGAAAGGTTGGCTTATGAAATGTCAAACACAAGAATAATATATAGATATCAATATCTAGTGATAACAAGGGTTGTATGGCAACACAGTCCCTGTCGAGTTAGTTGGGAAATACATGTTAAACAACATAGATACATTTAATCAACATAGATACATTTAAGTGTAGATTTAATAAGGATGCCGAGTTAGTTGAGAAATACATGTTGAACAACATAGATACATTTAACTGCAAATTTAATAAAGATGGAGAAAAAAAAAAGTCTTTGAAATTAAATTTTTTTATATGACAGAAACTCGAGATTGAGATTAAAAATTATTATGGTATGTATGGGTTGTAATACCATCCCTCTGTCTAAAAAAAATTAAAGCTTAATACCCCACTATTCTAGGTATTGACAATACAATGAAAGCCTGATAAGAAAAATATGTGTGTATATATATAAAAGGAATTTAAACTTCCATTTTATAATGCAAATAATCTGAATCTAAATATAAGATAGAAAAACGTGAGCAAAGTTGTACCCTAGATGTAACAATATACCAACGAATTTGTAATGGTACAGACTGTCCTCGTTGATTGAATGTTATATCAATATTATATTTTAAATAAATACCTATAAAATTTATTTTTATATAAAATAAATAATCTGCAAAACAATATTTATCCTCACCTCTACCTCTATAATTTATTATTTAAAAAATAACACATACAATTAGAAATTGGTTGTCTTATCTATAGCATTATTTAATTCTTTTTTCTCTAAGATTATTTAATTCATACCTTTTAACGCTTAGATTTTAAAGAGTACACATCCATCATTTCATTTCTACAATTATCCACGTGTGTGGTGGACACATCACATGGTTTAGCTCCACGTGTATGGTGGACACATCACATGGTTTAGCTCCACGTGTCTGGTGAACACATTGGTTTCGATGTCATGATATGAGAGATAAATAAAGGCATAAAACTTGTGATAATTATGATAATTCTATATATACAAGTGCAACAAAGCTGCTTATACTGCCTCTTAAATGGAATAGGTATATGTTTATGTATACTAGAGATTGAATTCCATATTATAACTTTTATTTGTTAAGTGTTATATTTGTTAAATGTTATATTTGTTTATTGATTAATAAAATTTATATTAAATAAATTTTTAATTTTTTTATATTTTTTTAATAATAATTTTAATAAATAAATATGTTATAAAATATAATTTTAGTTTATGAAAAAAAACAATAACTTTGTTATATATATGTCTACTTATGTCAGAATGTTTATTTGTTAAGTGTTATATTTGTATTTGTTTATTGATTAATGAAATTTATATTAAATACATTTTTTTTAGTAAATTTTTAATAATAATATTAATGAATAAATATGTTATAAAATATAATTTAGTTTATATAAAAAAAAAATAACTTTGTTATAAACATTCAAAGATACAATAATTTCATGCTTAAAAAAACAAAACTATTAAAAATTTAAAAAAATAAAATTATTAAATATTAAAAATTGTATAATTGGAAGAATCGAATCGTAAAAGGCTCGATAGAAAAATTATTAAATAAACAATATATTCACAACAAAGTTCAAATTAACAAAACTCTGGTCAATAATAAAAATTATTAACTAAATAAATAACAAAACTCTAGCTAATAAAAATTCGTACGAAGACACAGGGAAAAGTTGAAGGAAATTCCCAAAAACTAATGGAAGCCCGCACTGACGTGACAGGGAAATTCACAAACATATATACACATATGCATTCTTGGACTAATTACGCATGAAGATATTACCAGACCCCCATGGATTATCAAGATTAAATCTCGAACAACGTGAAGCCGGTAAAAACACTATAAACTTATTGTCCAATGAAATATTAGAAAAATATATTTGTTATTATATTAAAAAATAATTTTAAATAATACTAAGGTTAAATATTACATATTATACAGATTTTTGAAGTCAAAAGTAAATTAATATGTGGTCAGCGCATGAGCGAACACTATATACTATCGAGGCAGTATAATAAATATATAAAAGAGAGATCAAACTTTGCTCGATTTAGATATATATGAGCAGGCAATTACAACAAACCCTATGTAAAAATTTTTCCTTTGCGCAGACTTGCATTTTGACACGCATAACTCAACCATTTGTTTTATCTGCCAGCATGGGTCCACTTCCATGTGCCAGGCCTTCCAGTCAAGAAGGTTATCATGGCCACGGGCTCACCTCCTGACAGTGTAACTCCCAAGGACCTTCGAGTACAGTGGCATTCAAACAATATTGATACACGATGAATATTTTAATCAGAAATCAAACTTAAAGTCACTATCCTCGGCATGCGGTGGAGGTGGCAGAGGCTCGTAGAGAATACAATACAGAGGCTCGATGAAAACAATACACACAGCAGGACCGAGCCGTCCATCCATTTTTGAAGAGAAGACACATTAAAATTTGTATCTAGCACCCAACATCTTTGTCATGTCAAACTGGAAAATTCATTAATTGTGTAATTAATTTTATACATTGAATGACGTGAAGCCTACAATAACACATCAAAGATATTAGCCAATGAAACTTTAGAAAAATATGTTTTTTTATTATTTAAAAAAATATATTTATTGATTTCCTATGTTACACATTGAATATAGCACATAAATTTAAAGTCAACAATAAACTAATAGAGAGTCAAAGGCAAACTCATTGCTATAATCCCAGGCCTTTGGCAGGGACTAATAAGATACGAAAGACTAATAATAATGGAGTTGATGTGATTGTAAACTAACCATTCTATTTCACACAATTGTTTAAATAGTATAATGTAGACAACCAATCGAATATTTCATGTACTTAACCATCTACCATTTTATTTCACTCAAATGTCTAAATAGTGTTATGTCCAATATGTCATGTAATTTATCACATTCATCTTTTAAGTGTGAGATTTGATCCACCAAATAACTTTTTATATGGTGCAACTTTGCAACATTAAGAACAATGGCTAGTTTAAACATTGTAAATAAGAAGTTTGTTAACAACTTGATCCATCTTATCAACACTCAAAGAGATTGTAAAGAGTTTATTATTAAAAAAATAAGAAGAAGAAGAAAAAGGAGTGTTTTTGTGAACCTCTATGTATGATGACTATATGTTATCAAATTTAAACACTCTTAAAAAAAAATTAACGAGAAATATTTCCACACCTGATGACATAGTTAACTAAGAAAGAAGCATTCAAACTCTATTTCAAATAGTATTAATGATCTAAAAGAACACCTCATATGGTTTTTTCACGAAAGGAAGAAACATGGTTATCACTAATTCTCTCCACCTCTGTAATAAAGTTATAAGTTTTTGCAATTTGGTTTTATAATAAAGTCTCCAAAGAATTTAAACATTGCAATGAAAGATCAAGCCGAACAATTCCAAATTCTAAACCCTATCAGAGAATCATAACTAAGAATCCCTATCAGAGAATCATTATGATCCCTCATTGAATGTATGGCTCATCCCTTTGATCATTTGAGTTAAGATTACTAATGCTTATTTCTCATGTTGCATATATGAAAAGGCTAGAACTCATGTTTATTTATGATTAATTTAATGTTTGATTGTTATTAGAAATAATTTATATTTAAATGGAAGTTATGTTTTGGTTTTAGTATATTCAAACCATCATGTTTAATTGTTATTAGAAATAGTTTATATTTAAATGGAAATTTTGTTTTGGTATTAGTATAATCAAACTATCTAATATTGGATTATTTATTTGAATGGAATAACAACTTTCCTTTTAAAATTTCTATTTATTTGAATGGCATAACAACTTTCCTTTAAAATTTTCTTCTTATCCCAATGTGACAAACGTATTATAATATAATTTTCAATGTAGACATTTCATTTAATTAGAATATCTTTACAAATGTCTCAATTAACAATTATCAATGACATATATAGATTAAGAATGGATTGTATATCACCATGCTTTCCTTATTTGTGGTGGGCCATGCTTAATTTATCTCCTTAGAATAGAAGTCAAAAACAAATTATAAGAGAAGTAGGACAAAGCATGCATATAGAATATGGATCACGGAATATGTAAATACCTTTGACATTGCACTAATGATGAAATAACATGGTGCATCAATCGTACCCGTCTCCTTTTCCTTATCTCATCACATTGGGACCACATAGCTCGATCCAAATTACTTACTTTGATTTTTAATGATACACCATTTTTTACTATAACCCAAAATTGTGTAAATCAAGATGTCAATGCATGGTGTTAATAATGTATAAAGTTTCACTTTTTTACATATTCTTAATAATAATTGTTTTGTTAACTTGACAAGTTAAAGTTGAAAACTTAAAAGAGAAAGACAAGAAATCGCCATGTACATTTTAGAAACAAGTGTCATTGCAGTGGCTATGTTCTTGTTGAAAATGATTTTATGCATTGTTGCAAGTGAAGTAGTGGTGATGTCTATTAATGTTGGTAGATCTAGTGTTGTTGGTTATACAATGCGTCTACTATTGTTAGATTAGGTGTTGATGGTTATAAATGCGTTTTTTTTTTTTTAACATGTGCAAGTGAGCATTTAGCAAAGTTGTAAAAAACACACTAGTCGTATCATAATCTAACTAGCATGTACTCCAAAACTTATGTAAAGGTGTGAATTCCAATGAAGGATCTTTCGAAAAAAAATACTTGTTATAATAGAACATATTTACTCTCTTTCTCATGGTGTTGTTGTTTGACGTATCAATCAAGATATATGTTATATGCATAGATAAATCCCCATCCAAAAACATGACCAACATGAAGGACATTACCACCATGAAGTACTCACAGCAATCAAAAGTACACCAGCTCTCTTCTACCCAGCCTGCACAACCCAAGAGAATGGACCCCCTTCTCTACCACACAGTCCCTTAGTCTATACATCTCCTTCTAGGGCTCCAGTGCAGCTGGTCCAGAATATCTATGATGGGACTCTCAAGACTCACAACTGTGAGAAAAGTTGAGCACATACCAAAGCCTCTCAGACATGTAGGTCTTGATTCATGGCTAGAATACACCAGCAGTCTCTACATCCAGCAATACCATGGATGCTCTTCAACAATTTGTTTTCCTTTCCCAATCCAAGATACGAATGAGGAAAGATGAGTGGGTGAAAAGAGTGAAAGGTGTGAATAGTGAGAAATTGAGTGAGTGAATGATGAGTGAAGAAGAAGAAAACAGTAGAAGAAACCCACCCCAKACCAAAGACGGGTTTATGTAATTCTTGGAATCAAGGAACCACTTGGCCTTCCTCCCAAGAAGATCAYGTAACTGTTATTATCCATTAAACAAAATGGGTAAATAAAATAAATAAKTATCCCCTTAAKCCCCCTCTCTTGTGGAATCATAGCCCCATATAACTCTTTTCCTTGTCCGTCTAGCAACCAGCGACGTGTTTTATATTAATAATGATCAAAACATTACATTTCCTAGGCACACTAGCCTCATAATAATTGTTTAGGCACTCTGGCCTTTCATAACTTAAAAAAATACAATATTTAATACAGGGCTCAAAACCCGGGGTGTTACAACCAGTCTTCCAAAAATCTTGGAATGACAATATGAAAGGAAAAAGGGATCAAATGCATAAAGGTTTTAAGCCACCCTTTTTCAAGAAACACTCCTAAGAAAATCAGAAAGAACAATCAACCCATAATGATCACAAGATAGCAGATTCATTTGGGAAAATGCCAAGGAAGCAACATGTACAATGTTGCAGATGTGAGGGAAATCCCTTATATAGGGACTTCCCTCACAAAGGTGAAAGAATGAGGACTATCCACAACATTCAAGAGGTTGAAATAGTTGAAGACATGGGAAGAAACATTCCAAGTATTTAGGTATCCTTGGACAAAAATAAAGAAGAGTATCAATCCTCGATGATTGAAGTGGAATTTAAGATCGATAACCAACCCATAGAAATTTTAATTGATCCTGGAGCTAGCCATAGTTACATAAACTCTAACATTGTTGAAATATTTCATTTGCAAAGGATTAAGCATAAGAAATCTCAGTTAGTTCATTTAGCCACATGGGCTAATAGAAAGATCAATGAGTTGGTTAAAGATTGTCCAATAGACATGAATGGACTCAAGACAAAGGTAGATGTGAACATCATACC
>JASDQU011103800.1:2286-13526 GCA_032191745.1 Picea mariana
ATATTATATTGTAATATGGCATACAATATGGTATACCATATTTCATGTAATTTTTTTTTTTTAAACCTAAAGTCATCGTTGCAATATCGACGCAAGTTCATCGGAAAAATTTTACTATTTTACCACAACCGTCTCTATAGCGACGTAACTTCATCGCAATTTTCCACGAATATTCGTCGCATATACAACATGTGTGTCATAAATTTGGTTTTGAGATATTGCACTCATCGATATTACCACAGATTTTTGTTGCAAGTTGCGACAAACTTTCGTCGCATGTTCAGTAGCTGCATCGTAAGCTATTGGCATGTCATAACTTTTCATCCCAATTGAGACGAAGTTTCGTCATAATTGCCACATTTCTTCGTTGTTATTGCGGCGATAGTTCGTTGTAATTGAGATGATGCATAGGGTTAACTGATATTGAATGTGGTGACACGTGGAGAGATAATTTCATCGATGTTTCCACGCACACTTGGATCATGGATATATCGATGAAATTATTTTGACGAAAAAAAATCTCGACTTTTGTGGAAATTGCGACGGATAAGTGTGGCAATATCAACGAAAAACCGTCGCAAATTTTCTCATATGTACAAGTGTAACCTACTCCTAATGTTGTGTCTCTTTGAGCCCCTCTCTCCTTTTGCTGTTCTTTATGGAACAAAACCGTCTCCTACGCATCCTCTTAGTGTGGTCTTCTTTCTCTTCATTATGGGTTTGACCTCTCATCCTTCACCCCTTGCTATCCATTTTTTGCTCCTATGCCTGACTCTCCTCTTTGGCTCAATTATTCTTGTGTATCTCTCGCCCTTTTTTCTCTTCTTCTCTTTTGGGTCCATTTTTTCCTCACCTCATCTTGTCATCTTTTGGACCCCTTATATTGTGTCCATTTTCTTTCTATCACCCCCCCTTCTTTCCACCTCCCCCTTCGTACACTGGATTTCACTCGACCATCTTATCGGGATCCATGCAGACCAACCCTTTCTCCAAAAACAACATATTGATCCACATTGATCTCTTTCAATAGTCTCTTTCTAGGGACACCAACACCCTTTATTTTAGCCTTACTTAAATACTCCTTGCATTCAATGGAAAACTTAACAATGTATCTTTCCTTATGTATCAAACCCTTCATTACAACTAGGAAGGCGAAGCATAAAAGGTAATTTTTGTTTTTTACATTAGGAAATTAACGTGAACAATATAAATCATAGAAACGTAAAATCAACAACATCATAAGTAAGAGAATTACCAACTACTCATCATTGAAATCAATAATGACACATTCAACGCATCAACAAAAATGATAGCGACACATAAACACAAATAACATTATCTCTTAAGACACAACAATCATCTTGAAACAATTTATAAACAATGGTCAATTAGATAATGAATATTAAAATGACTACCCGCCCAACCTACCCTGCAAGGTTAGGACCTCCAGGACACATAAGCAACTCTCAAGCCCAGGATCCAATTGATTTTGACCATTTAAGGTCTCAGGTCTGGCAACTGTTCTGAGGAACAAGGAGGTGTCTAAATCCCACTAATACAATCAAGCCGTAATCAACTAGATCAAATCCATCAACCTAAACATCAATTATTCAAGTGTAAGGGTCATCATCAACTTATCATCATACATCACATCTAATTCATGGTGCACAAGTATTCTAAATAATCACATAACCCATCATACACCACATTAAATCCAAGGCGCAAGAGAAATTGTTAGTTATATTCATGGCACAAAATTCCAATCACATAAATGAAATCATCTGTCACATTAAAATTCATTTCGCGCAAGAAGTCAAATATCTAAAATTCCATTCATGCAAAAAGATCTAATCACTTAATCATCTATACATCAACATTATCCCATAGCGCTAAGAAGGATAAACACTTAATCATTTTAAATAACATAGTAATACATGTACTAACTTCCAATCAAATTTAAGGGAAGCCACTTCTATTTAACCATAAATAAGTGCCAAATTATTATTTTATAATCCTATTTTAAATTTAAGACAAAAAATCTATTAAGCCCATATAATATAAGAACTCCCTCCTAACTTCAAATTTGAAAGAAGGACCTAACCCTTTTCGAAAAAGTTATGAGGACCCAAGGCTAAGTTCCTAGTATATCCATTGACCAAGGGTCAACATCAACATTGTAGACATTAAAGGAATCTCACCCACCCCTCACATTCAGGCATGACTATAGGAAGCTCACTCAAGCATAGTAAATCAAGACTTATTATGGTTTCCTATAATAACTTCTTCCAACATCTTGTACAAGGTGAAGGGTTTCAACTTTCAAGTAAGGAATTTTAGATATAACATGCTAAGGATTACTTCTCTAAGTAAGAAAACTATGACTTAATCAAAAAACAAAATATGAGGTAACCAAGGGATCCCTTGTGTAACCATCCGAGAACTAAAGATGAAGGGGTCTTAATCCCCATTGTGCTAGAGGTATATTGAGATCTTCTCAAGCATTAAGCTTTAAGGAAATTTTAATAACAAGGAAGATAGAGACTGCCCTGTTGTAGGCAGAGAAAAGGTAAGGAATATGGATTCTCTGTCTATGGTTCAACTCCAAGGAAAAAGGACTCGGAAGGTCAATCCGCAAACAACCACTAAGCGACCACAACCTCTGGTCAACGCTACCACAATGACAAAAATAGGGGAGATATCACCACGCGCCCCAACAAAAACGATGGTTCCATACCATTCATATTAAAATTATATGGGACAATGCGTGGAACTGTTCCTAGGTGAGAGCTGGGTGACAGGAATAAGGGAAATAATTGAAACTGTCAAGAACAAACCATTTCCAATCAAGGTGATCTAACGCTTAGCCGATGAATTACATGATGCCAGTGGGTTCCTTTTTCTGGAGAGGAAGAGCAATAAAGTTACGATGATTTCTAGAAGGATGGAAAAAGGAATGGGAAGAATCTCAAGGGAGAGGGGTGCAATAAAACTGGCTGAGAGAAATCATAAAACGTCGGGCGAGCTCTGATGCATTCGCCACAAGGAGTAAGAATAAAAACAAGTTGAAGAGGAACTCTAAGGAGTGCTCCAGGAATTAAAACGAAGGTAAAATTCTAAGCAAACGCAGAGAAAAACGTAGAAACATTCCAAAATTCACGAAGGAAGACTAGATAAAACAAATGCAGGTATGGTTCAACAAATCACTAGGGAGATTGAAGAAATTCACCGAGGAATGACGCACTAAGAACTCTGAACTGTCAAATAAAGGAGCAGGGGATGGGCACACTCAACAAGCCTGATTTTTTCTAGGGAAAGAGAAAGGTGAAGGCACACCAAACAACCCAGATTCTGTCCCAAATTCCTTTAAAACTCAAACGAAGGAATTCACCTAAGAAGGAGAATGTAATTGATTGAAGCGATGATCCGAATCCTTTAAAACTTAGAGCCCGGGGATTTTTCCAAGATAAAAAAAATGAAGATGGTTTACAACAGTGATCTATAAATCTTGCAAAGGTTGTACTTAATTAAAAAAACTCCACATACAACAATTATCATTCTAGTGTTTGCACAACCATCCTAGATCTGGTCCAACAATCTAGAGTTTTTCCACTAGAGCAATGGGTTTCAAGCCTCACTAAACCATAGTCTCCCTATAATCCTACATAATTTCCACTACAAAACATGAATTTTGACATATAACCTAGCCAATATAAACATGAATTTTGACATATAAACATGAATTTCCCGGTACCTCCTAGCCAACACTAGGGGTACTCTTCTTCCTCCTTATCCCCCCGAGCCGCAAAGGGGCCATGCACACAAAACTAAAAAAGTATGCTAGCTCCTAGCTCACCTCACAAGGTAGAGCCACCACTCTCTCAAGCTGCGTATCCCAACTCTCATAAGTAAAACCAATAAGAATTTATGCAGCATAACCTTACTCAAAACCAATGTGTCCCCTTCCTCCCCTCAACCATTTTTTTTATAGAAATTCCTTAGTGACAACTTTCCATTTGCACATTTAATTTGTTTTATTAAAATTTAATTAGGAATTATTGCCCCTATACACTTGTCACCTATTCCCTTAGTTGCACAAGTAAATCCACAATTTAATTTAATTAAAATTCAATTTCCCTCACCCATCCTAAAAGCACTCCTAAAATCACTCCTAGTTGTCCCTTCATTCCCTTAATTCCCATTTATGACTGACACATTTCTAAAATGGAGTTGAGTTAAAATAAGAATGTCCTCTAGTTAGACTAGACTTTAGATACATTTCTATGCTTACACATTCTTGTATGCTTTATTCCTTTCTTATTTTAATTTCTGATTTTGGTATTTACTTGCACAACGTGTATTAAATCACTCCTTAGATTTGTTTTATTTTTATTGAATTCTTAAATTGATTTACTTCACCTCTCATTATTTAATTTATAAAAATATCTTTTAGTCTTCTCACTAATCTTAGACTTAGTCTTAGTTACATTTTTATTTGCACGAGCTTAGACCCTTAGGGATTATTCTTAATAAATTTATTATTTAGTTAATTAATTAATCAATCAATTAATTCGCCAGGTGCTCAATATTTTACAGGTTTAAAATTCGCTCAAGTTTTCTAGGCCACCTAGATTCATTGACTCAATTTTTTTTTAAATTCCACGACGTTCCCTTCAAGACGCAATCTATGCTCTGAGGGGGAAACTCGCCTTTGATTCAAAATTTTATTACGCGATGTTCCCTTCAAGACTCACTACGTGCTCCAAGGGTGACACTCGCCTTTGATTCAAATTCAAATTAAGTGATGTGCCCTTCAAGACACATTACTTGCTCCAAGGGTGCCACTCGCCTTTGACTAGTTTTGGTAGTTTTCCAACCCTTGGAGTCAATACTCCATTCAGGCGACATTGTGAGAGACTAAGGGCCTCGAAGGAATAAGGAATTTGCCTTACTGCGCACCCCTTAGAATATTTGTGAGTGGTTGTCTCAGTTTTCCCTCACGACATCGTGGATCTCTCAAATTAGGTAACCATTAACCTACAATTCGTGCCACGACGTGAGTGCTATTATTTTGTGACAGGGTTGATGCCACACCTCTCCCTCAACATCTCATTGTTTTGCATGGCTCATTTACTCCTTATGTGATTCTGATTAGCAAACAATTGTAAACCTGCCTCAATTAATGAAACATTGTTAATGATCCATAAACAACATCATAATATACCTGATCATATGTCACATATTCATAAATAAAATACTCAAACCAATACAATCCACTACCTGCCTCGATTCAGAGTCTAAGGAGGTTCATTGATTCCATCGACATCCCCAATCAGTCAAGTGTCTTGCACACTCAGGGGAAACTCATCAATAGAATCTGTCAATACATAGATATCAAATGACATAACATCATAATCCATCCACATCATCATAAGAATTCATAAGTGAAACAAACAACATATACTAAAACCAGATCACTTGTATGCAAGTCTCCTCAAAGAATAAGTCAATAACATGTGCTCGCAAGAGCGAGATGTTACACACACACCCTCTTGTTTTAAACTTCACCCCGAAGTTTCATAGTATATATGCAGTAAATAAAGCATTTGATAGGATCTAAATATCTAGCTACCAAAACAAATATAGAAACTATTGGCGCATATCATATACGTCCTCCTAAGTAGCCGAGTGTGGAATATAATTGTCCTAATAGAAATTGATTTGATCAAATATTCGACGTTGTAGTTGTCGAATGTGATGATCTAGAATGCAGATTGGCTCTGCCATAAGTGCACCCTCGTCCGACGCCGCAAGGAACACATGTCAATCTCATGTGTAGGATCACTAACATAATGTCGCAAAACATATACAAATAAGCATCATGCATATGCCTCCAAGAATGAGGCAAGGCCAATTTATAGGCCACGGGTCCCTTCCTTTCCACAAATTTGAAAGGTCCCACTACCTAGGAGAGAGTTTAGCACCCTTACAAACTTAATCTAACTCTGGTGCGGTTTCACCTGCAACAAAACTCGGTCGCCAACTTCATAGTTGCGGTCAACGCGATGTGCATCAATATAACTATTCTTCCAATATTGTGTGTCTTAATCCTTTGTATTATCGTTTTCAATTTTTATTCCATTTCGTGGATCATTTTTGGTCCCTCTAGGACCTATCCTCAAGTCAAATCCAGCTCAATGGCATCTGACACAGTTTCCCGTAGAGAAACTCAATGGTGCCATCTTAATGGTACCTTGATCGTTGATGTTGTATGCCAATTCTACCAATAACATGAACTCTCCCCAACGTTTGCACTAGTCCATTACATACATACGCAACATATCTTCTCAAAATTTGGTTCGTTATTTCTTTCTTCCCATTAGTCTCAGGGTGATACATTGTACTAGAGTTAAGTTGGGTTCCCAAGGCCTCTTGGCAACTAGTCCAAAAATCGTCCTGTAAACACCGATCCTCTATCAAATATGATTATATTGGGCACGCTAAGAAGTCTCACAATATCACTGACAAAGTTCTAGCTATGTTTGGTGCCTGATAGGTCGTATGCCCAGGGATAAAATGTGCACTCTTTGTTAGAGAGTCAACTACCACAAAAATCGAGTCGTGCCTCCTTTTTGTCAACGACAATCCAACAATAAAATCCATCGAAATGGCCTCCCATTTCGATTATGGAATGATATAATATAACAGATATAAAATGTATACAGAACATAAATAAAATGCGAGTAATGGCAAAATAACAACAATATAACCAGAACATTCACCAAAATAACACTGAAATGATATAAGAATAACAACATAAATAACACTTTGAATCTGAAAGCAATGTTCACGGGCCTCTTCGAGGAGGCAACTTCTAGTTGAGAAGATATCTATTACAATAATATCCAAGCTAGGGTTCTCATACTCTTGACTCCTATTTATACTAAAAAGAAGCATCTAGAGGAAGATCCCTCTAGAAGCGGAAGCTTCTATTAGGTCTTCTTACATCCGCCTTATTCTATTTTATTGAAAGGCCTTATTAATATTAACCTTTATTACATCCGAATATATTGTTCTACCTATGTGCGGGTTAGGACCCTAACATGTTCGCCCCCTTAAAAGCAACCTTGTCGTCAAGGCTTGAGATGAGGAAATTGCTGCAGAATGGTAGTTGGTTCCCAAGTGGCATTTGCTAGAGTTGTATCTTTCCACTGGACTAGCACTTCCTTGATGGTTCTATGACGTAGGTGATGCTCATGCTGGTCCAAAAATGCTTCTGGTTGTAGCCAAATGGATCCTTCTTTAGCTAAGTCTGGAAGGTTGGTTTGAATTTGGCACTTAGCTCCAATCACCTTCTTTAAGCATGAAACATGAAAAACAAGATGTAGCTTCTAATGGTTGGGCAAAGATAACTGATAGGTGACTTTTCCCACATGCTTGAGCACAGTATACGGACCATAAAATTTGGGTGCTAGCTTCTGACAATGCTCGGACTTGAGGGAAGTTTTCTTGTAACATTGCAGTCGAAGAAACACCTGATCCCCTTCTGCAAATTGACGTTCAGAGCGACCTTGATCTGCTTGTTGCTTCATGTGATTCTGTGCCATGAACAAATTATCTTTGAGGGTACGGAGAATAGCCTCTCAAGCTATAAGTGTTAGGTCAAACACCTTGACCTTCGAGGAACCTAGTAAGTATGAGAGAACTGAAGGTGGCTTCTATCCATATACTGCTTCAAAAGGAGTCATGCATGTAGTTGTATGGTATGAAGTGTTGTACCACCATTCAACTAGGGGTAACCATTGAGCCCAATGAATTTTCTTTTCCTAGGAAAAACACCTCAAATATGTTTCCAAACACTTGTTGACAACTTCCGTTTGGCCATCAGTCCGGGGATGATAAGTTGTGCTGAGATGCAATTCTGTGCCTTGTATCTTGAACAGTTCTTGCTAAAAATTGCTTGTGAAAGTTGGGTTGCGATAAAAAACAATAGAGTGCAGCATGCCATGAAGCTTGAAGACCTAATCCATGAATATTTGAGCCACCGTGGATGCTGTAAACGGGTGTTGAAGGGCGCAAAAATGAGCATACTTGGAAAGGCGATCAACAACCACCATGATGACAGATTTATTTCTCGATTTGGGTAAGCCCGTAATAAAATACATAGAGATATCCTTCCAAATAGCAGGTGGAATCAGTAGCAGTTGTAGTGTGCCCAACGATTTGACTGTTTCTCCCTTGTTGCAATGAAACACGTCACATTCAGCTACAAAAATATGAATGTCATGTTTCATACCATCCCAGAAAAAAAGGAACGTTTGACCTTGTCATAGGTTTTGGTGAACCCGGAGTGCCCTGCTGTGGGTGTACCATGAAGCTCAGAAAGTACCGTGGATTTAAGATTTGATTGTTTACTTAAATACAAATGGACTTTGTATCGAAGTTCCTCATGGAGCCACGAGTACCCTAGGGAAGCTGGAGCATTGGACTGCAATTGCTGGATCAACTGCGAACTTTTGGGATCGTGTAGCCATTCCTGGCGAACGGCTTGGAGCCAATCTGGTACAATGAATGAAAGAGAAAAAAAGGATCCTTCATCTTCATATTTTTGGGAAAGTGCATCCGCAACCACATTGTCTTTGTCTTTCTTATAAATCATCTCATAATCATATCCAAAGAGTTTAGTCACCCATTTTTGTTGTTCTGGGGAGGAAATGCGTTGTTCTAGAAAATACTTGAGGCTTTGATGGTCTGTATTAATTTGGAACCATTGCCCCAATAGATAAGGATGCCACAGATCCACGGCATGCAGAATAGACAACATTTCCTTTTCATAGATGGATTTTCCCAGATTTCTTTTAGATAGTTGCTTGCTGGTAAAGGCCAAAGGTCGACCCTCTTGCATAAGGACAACAACAATTCCTTTCCCTAAGGCATCACATTCCAACACAAAGGTCTTTGTGAAATCGGGAAGGGTGAGGACTGGAGTGGTGCACATGACCATCTTCAAGGTTTGAAAAGCTTGAGTAGTGGCTCGAGTCCAAGTGAAAGAGTTCTTTTTGAGGAGAGCAGTGAGAGGTGCTACAATCTTCCCATATTTCTTAACAAACTTGCGATAATACCTTGTTAAGCCTAGAAATCCATGCAAGATCTTAAGAGTCTTTGGGTGAGGCCAATCTTGCATAGCTTCAATATTTTTAGGATCCATCCTGACGCCATCTTTGCCAACCAGATGACCCAAGTATTCTACTTCTGAGGTGCCAAAAGCACATTTAGACTGTTTCAGGAAAAGTTTGTGCTGAGAGAGTAGATGGAGAACTTGATCCACATGAGAAAGATGGTCTATCCAGGTTTTGCTATAGATGAGTATATCATCAAAGAAAACTAAGAAAAAATGGCGGAGAAAAGGACAGAAGACATGATTCATGAGGCTTTGGAAGGTGGAGGGGGCATTACACAAGACAAAGGGCATGAAAAAAAACTCATAGTGGCCCTCTTGAGTTCTAAAGGTAGTCTTGGGAATATCTGCCTCTTTCATACGTATTTGGTGGTAGCCTGAACGAAGATCCAGTTTAGTGAAGAATTGGGCACCACTCAATTCATCCAGGAGGTCATCAATGACAGGAATGGGGAATTTGTCTTTGATGGTAAGTTTTTTGAGGGCACATAAGTCATGACACATTCACCAAGAACCTTCTTTCTTCAAGACCATGACCATAGGAGACGAATAGGGGCTCGTACTAGGGAAGATAACATCTTCATTAAGGAGTTTCTGGACCATTTTCTCAATTTCATTTTTTTGGGAAAATGGGTGACGATACAGATGGATATTGAGAGGAAGGCTTCCTGGTACAAGGAGGGAGGTCTTGGGGAGTGGAAAATACCAATTGATGTTTAGAAAGGATGACTTGGAGGTCTTGCGGTATGGAGGGTGTATATGTTGCATGTATGGCATGGAGTTGGGTGATAACACCAAAATGACCCTTTTTGAGCATCTTTTCCATGCGATGGGAACTAATGATCTCAGGTGAAATGACGGTGATGCCTTGGAACTTATATTGGTGGCCCTCCTGGTTGAATTTCATGGTTAAGTCTTTAAAATCCATGAGAATGAGAATGGGACCCAATGTCACAGCCTCCCATGTCGATAGAAAACATATGGGATTTCAGGTGGTAGTCACCAATTTGGAGATGCACGTTTTCACAACACCCTCCACATTTCATGGAACCACCATTGGCAATCATGATTTGGAAATTATTGATGACATGGATGTTGCAATGAGTTTCTTGGGCAATGCGACGATAAATAAAATTATGGGTGCTGCCACTATCAACTAGAATGATGACCTTCTGATTATTGATGTAACCGATTAGCTTGAGGGTTTGGGGAGCGGAGAAGCCAGTGAGAGCATTGAGGGAAATGATTGGTTCTACTTCGGGAGGGGTTATGTCAGTGGATTAAGGTGATTCAGGCATAGAGGGAGTTTCTTCATCTTCTTTTGAAACCTCCTCGGAGATGGCCATAAAAAGATTTTGTTATTTACACTTGTGGCCCGAGAAATATTTTTCATCACAGTTATAACAAAGGCCTTTGAGTTGGCATTCAACCATTTCAACCCAGGTCAATTTTTGGATCTGTAGTGGAGCAGAAGGAGTAGTGGGATTTACTGGTTTAGGGCGAGGGATGAAGGAGGGTTTGCGGTTTTGAGAAGATACAAACCTGTTGTGCTTGTTTATCTCTTTTGGTAGCCTCCACCCAACTCTCAGGTTGAGCCATGAGGACATGGGCCCTAATTTAAGCCTTGAGGCTGCTGATAAAACACTCTCGGAAAAAGGCATGAGACATGCCCTCTATTCTAAAAGCCAGGTGCTCAAAGGAAGCTATAAATTCTTCCATTGTTTCTAATTGTTTCATCTTTTTCAAACAGCCCAAATGGTTGGTGTCAGTGTCAAAGCATTCATAAAGCTCTTCCACAAATTGTGTCCAAGCAATATACCCTTGACGAGAATTTTTTCTCCATTGCCACCATTGCCAACGTTCTTGATCTAGATGGAGAACACCATACCGGAGTTTGGCCAAGCCATTTGTAATGTTGTATAAAGAGAAGTAATGTTCCATTTGGGTTACCCAACCAATGGGGTCCGAGCCATCAAATTTGGTCACATCCACCCATGGAAGGCGTAGGTCACGTTGAAAGTGATGGTTCTACAAGGTATGGGAATGAGAGGAATGGTCACCTTTA
>JASDQU011103800.1:13578-23916 GCA_032191745.1 Picea mariana
GAGGACTACATGGTTGTATTGATGGAAGCGACATTGGCACTGAGTTGTTTCACTTCTTGTTGGGTCTCAATGAGACCAGATTGCAAGGTGTTGAAGCGAGCTTCCAAGTCTTGGCTATGAGTATGGGCCATGAGGATGGGGGAACTGAAAAGGGGCGGGCAGGGTAAAAAAATTTTGTCGAAAAAATGATATGGATGAATGTGATAAGGGAGAAAAGATGAATCCAATGGAATAGGTCTGAAATAATGGTGAACAAATTTTCAGAATTTTTTTTTTACGGAGTTATACTCCGGTCTGAAGAATACTGCAGAGAGGAAATACCCAAATGCTTAGCCATAAATAAATGTGTATTTACTTGGCAACCCGAACACAGTTGTATGGCAATAGATCTTGTCTATTTTAATTTTTTCATGTTTCTGTCCCCAAGGGTTAGGTATTCAAGGGTTCTATAGACAAGGGTTTTCCTTGTGCTATAGCTCTCTGATATACGTGCAGGGTCCAACAATAGTACTCGGCCCAATATCTCAAGGCACTAACTAAGGAGGATAGATCATACCCTTAGCCGTACTACCCGACTACCCAGGTACTAGAGAGTATCTTCTCGAGTGATGTTCTCGGTGACACTATAGCAGTTAGGTGGTTGATCGGTTTATCTAAAGAGGGAATCAAGTAATCTAGGTTGATCCATACACAAGTGCTGTCTGATGCGCTACCACTCGAAAGGGTACCAACAGGGGTTACAAGGGTGGCCAACAGATGTGTTCTTAAGTACCACTTGTATTTCCTGCGTGTATGAATCCCTCAACCGTGAGTTTATGCACGTAACGACAGATCTTTGTGGCTTAAAGACACCAGAATACATCTCTACCCTGGAAAAAAAATTAACCCACACTTTATGCCGAGGAAAGTGCTCTGATACCACTTGTAATATACCATATATAAAATGTATGCAGAACAGAAATAAAATGCTAGTAATGGAAAAATAACAACAATATAACCATAACATTCACCACAATAACACTAAAATGATATAAGAACAACAACATAAATAACACTTTGAATCTGAAAGCAATGTTCACGGGCCTCTTCGAGGGGGCAACCTCCAGTTGAGCAGAGCTCTATAACAATAATATCCAAGCTAGGGTTCTCATACCCTCGACTCCTATTTATACTAAAAAGAAGCATCTAGAGGAAGATCCTTCTAGAAGTGTAAGCTTCTATTAGGTCTTCTTACATCCGCCTTATTCTATTTTATTGAAAGGCCTTATTAATATTGACCTTTATTACATCCGAATATATTGTTCTACCTATATGCGGGTTATGACCCTAACAAATGACATGTGGTTGTAGTAATCCAACCATATGTCTATGTTCAGCCTTCACTCACTGACATCCTAGACACCTCACCAAGTATATAACTATGTTCGCCTTCATCCCTTCCAGAAGAATATAAGATTATAGTCTACCCTCATTTTCGTGACTCTTGGATGAGCCATGTATACTGCTCTATGAGCTTCTCTTAAGGTCGAATTTCTCAATTTTTTGTTAGGTGGTATGTAAATCTAGTTATTATACCTCATCAATCTGTCATTGTCCAATGCATATCCTTCAAACTTTTGTACCAGCATGGTGTCTTGTCTAATATTTTCCTTAACCTCTTTATACCAGTCACCGTCGCACTGTCTAGTTAGAATATTTTCCCGAATATTTGACTGAAGAGGTATCACCGAAAATATGCATGGTCTCTGAATCAACACATTTTCCACTCTTTTCATTGTTCCTTTTATGTCGGTAATCTCAAAATTGTACTTGCTAAGCAGTTCTGGCCAATGCCTTTGTCGCATGTTCAAGTCACTTTGCGTAAAAATGTGTTGCAAGCCATAGTGGTTTGTTTTTAGTTCGAATTTTCATCCAATCAGGTAGTGTATCCACACTCTCAGGGCATACACAATGGCCAATAAATCAAAATCATGTGTCATGTAGTTCTCTTCATGCTTTCTTAAATTTTTTGAGATGTAAGTGATCACTCGATCGTCTTGCATCAAGAATCTTCCTAAGCCTTTCTTGGATACGTCTGTGCATACCAAGAAGTCCTCATCCATGTTGAGGACTTTTAGTATCGAAGTTGTCGTAATATCTCCTTGATCCTTCAAAATGCTTACACACATTTCTCGGTCCATACAAACTTCTTGTTTTTCTTCTGCAATTTTGTGACCAGATTTGCTATCTTTGAAAAACCATCGATGAACCATCGATAATATCTTGCTAAACCCATGAAGCTACGTACCTTTGGTACATTCATCGATGCAGTCCATTACATAATATTCTCTACCGTTGTTGGATCCACAACGATGCCTTCGCCAGAGATAACATGCCCTAAGTAATGAATCCTCGATTTATAAAAAGAGCATTTCAACAGTTTCCCATATAATTTATTTTCTCATAAACATTGTAGTACCAAGCGAAAATGTTCTCATTTTCTATCATCATCCGAGAATATATCAATATGTCTTCAATGAATACTTGAACAAACTTGTCCAAGTATTCATAGAACACCCCATTCATCAAGATCATAAATACCCCTGGGGCATTTGTCAGTCCCAACGGTAAAATGCTAAACTCGTAATGTCCGAACCTCATCTTGAATGTGGTCTTCAGAATGTCTTCCTTTTCTATCCGTAGTTGGTGATATCTTGATCTCAATTCGATCTTTGAAAACACCATCGCACCCTTCATTTGGTCAAAAAAATTGTCTATTCTTGGCAACAGATACTGGTTCTTGATCGTTGCCTTGTTCAATTGACAGTAGTCAATACAGAGTCTCCACGAGCCATCCTTCTTCCGTATGAAAATAACAGGCGCACCCCAAGGTGACACACTTGGACGTATAAGTCCTAGGTCCAACAACTCTTTCAGTTTCATTTTCAACTCTTGTAACTCAGGCATTGACATCCGATAAGGCGTTCTTACTATCGGTTCAATTCTAGGTTTCGAGTCGATTGTAAACTCCTATCTCTCTTCCATGCGGAAAGCCCGGTAACTCTTCTGGAAGTACATCAGAAAACTATCGTACTACTAGAAAGTTTTGTAGTCCTTCCGCACACCCTTGTCGTTCAACATTAATATTGCATATATATTGTATCCTTTGTGCATGCACTTCTGTAGTTGTAGGGAAGGAATGAACCTCAAGGACACTCCTTGGGTTCCTCCTACAATCAGTCTTCTCTATCTCTCATCATCGGTCAACTTAAGCAATTTGTCTTACAGTTGAGTATCGCATCATGTGATTCCAACCAGTCCATGCCGGTAAGATCCTAAGATCGTGACGTATAGGTCAGACTTCGTTACAAAATATACTAGGTTACTGCGATAGTCATCTTCCCGTCAACCTTCTGTTTGGCACCTAAATCCATTTCTACATATCTAAAATTCTCCTGTTTGACTGCCTTTACCATAAATCCTTTTAGTGTTGCACTAGTAATAAAGCTCTCGGTAGCACCAGGATCTATCAAATTACTAAAAGTTTGATTGGAGATCATTCCGATGTATCGAGCATAGTGGACTGGTGCTTGGCTTGGAGATTGTTTATCGTTGCATGAATCTTGTGGTCCTTGCCAAAATATCCAACTGTAGTGTGTCTGGCTAACCCGACTGCTCTAGCCCTCTCAACCAGACAGTCTCACTAGTAATGTGGCTCTCCACATGTCTAGCATCTGGTCTTCAACCCAATACTCCTGGTCCCCGAAGTAGACGATGTTGGCCTAAATGAGGTCGTCTGTCCAATCGGTCTTGTAGGAGTCCTGCCTTGGCCCCCGCTAGTTGGTTCTTCCTTGGTTATGAGGGCCTTATGGACTGCATCATGCAACGTCTGAGGAATTAAGATCCCCACCTTCACATGAATGTTGAAGTTAAGGCCAAACAAAAAATGGTTGACCTTCAAGTTCTTTGTGTTCAGATGCAGCGCATACCAAAGTAGCTCCATGAATCGGGCCTCATATCCATCACTGTATGACCATCGTGTCATAAGACGTTGAACTCATTGAGTTGGCACTCGATGAATTCCTCCGATAAATACCTCTCCCGGAACCGCTCCTTGAACAATTCCCATGACATGTATTCAACGACCATGTTTAGTTGAGGTAGAAGTGTCTTCCTCCATAGAAGAGAACTTCCATTCCACTGGAAGACTGCCATGTGGACCTTCATGTTGGAGGCATGGTTCCAAAGTGAAAGCACATATTCATGTCATCCAACCCTGCCTTGGTGCTTGAGCCATCTGTGGCACCCATAAACTTGGAAAACTTAACCTTCTTGAGTTCTCTATGAATGATACCATGGCCAACTAGAGTGTGTTGTGAACCCTCATTGGGTACAGGCACCCTGGCCTTATCTCTACCAAGTCGGTTAATTAAGGCCTCTAACATCCTCTAAAAGGACCTCCTCCAATCAACCACATCCCCCACAACAATCTGATCTTGTCTAATGACTCGTTCTTCTCCTTGGGGGTTAGACCCCTCTGGTGTGGATGCTACTGGAGGCGTCACACCTCCTCCCCCAGAACCATGTCATCTACCTCCACGATGTCCTCTCTCCAGGATTACCCTAGGGACCAATTTAAATTTTAAATTATTGATAAATTATTGATCAATGTATAATATAGAGGAAGGCATGATGATCCAAAGTCGCATGGTTGAACCTACTCTGATACCATATGTAACGACCCCTCTTTTATGAATAGGAAAGAGAAACATAAAAGGTAATCAATTTTTTTTACATTAGGAAATTAACGTCAACAATATAAATCATAGCAACACAAAATCAATGACATCATAAGTAAAATAATTACTAGCTACTTATCATTGAAATCAATAATGACGCATTCAACTCATCAATAAAAAGAATAGAAACACATAAACATAAATAGCATCATCGCTTAGCACATCACAATCATATTGAAACAATTTATAAACAATGATCAATCAAATAATGAATATTAAAATGACTATTTGCCCAACCTACCCTGCAAGGTTAGGACCTCCGGGACACATAAGCAATGATGAAGCCCAAGATCCAATTGATTTTCACCATTTAAGGTCTCAATGATGGCGACTGTTCTGAGGAACAAGGAGGTGTCTAAATCCCACTAACACAATAAAGCCACAATTAGCTAGATCAAATCCATCAACCTAAACATCAATTATTCAATTGTAAGGGTCATCATCAACTTATCATCATACATCACATCTAAATCATGGCATGCAAGTATTCTAATCAATCACATAACCCATCATACACCACATTAAATCCAAGGCGCAAGAGCAATTTTCAGTTATATTCATGGTGCAAGATTCCAATCACATAAATGCAATCATCCATCACATTAAAATTCATTTCATGCAATAAGTCTAATATCAAAACAATCATTCATTACATCATAATTTCATTGCGCACAAGAAGTCTAATATCTAAAACCATCATTTATTACATTAAATTCCATTCACACAAGAAGATCTAATCACTTAATCATCTATACATCAACATTATCCCATAGCGCTAAGAAGGCTAAACACTTAATCATTTTAAAAAACATAGTAACAAATGTACTAACTTTCAATCCAATTTAAGAGAAGACACTTCTATTTAACCATAAATAAGTACCTGATTATTATATTGTAATCCTATTTTAAATTTGAGATGAACAATCTATTAAGGCCATATAATATAAGAACTCCCTCCTAACTTAAAATTCAATCTAAAATTTGAAAGAAGGACCCAACCATTTTAAAACAAGTTATGAGGACCCAAGGCTAAGTCCCTGGTATATCCATTGACCAAGGGTCAACATCAACATTGTAGACATTAAAGGAATCTCACCCACCCCTCACATCTAGGCATAACTATACGAAGCTCACTCAAGCACAATAAATCAAGACTTATTTTGGTTTCTTATAATAGCTTCTTCTAGCATCTTGTACAAGGTGAAGGGTTTCAACTTCCAAGTAAGGAATTGTAGATATAACACGCTGAGGATTACTTCTCTAAGTAAGAAAACTATGACTCAATCGAAAAAGAAAATATGAGATAACCAAGGGCTCCCTTGTGTACCCATCTGAGAACTAAATATGAAGGGGTCTCAATCCCCATCATGCTAGAGGTAGATTGAGATCTACAAAAACATTAAGCTTTAAGGAAATTTTAATAACAAGGAAGACGAAGACTACCCTGCTATAGGAAGAGAACAGGTAAGGAAGATGGATTCTCTGTCACGCTTCAACTTCAGGGAAAAATGACTCGGAAGGTCAACCCATAGACAACCACCAAGCGACCACAGCCTCCAGTCAATGCTCCAATAACGAAAAAAATAAGGGATATCTCACCAAGCGCCCCAATGAAAATATTGGTTCCATACCATTGAGACTAAAAGTAGATTAGATAATGCATGGAGCCATTCCTATGTAAGAGTTGGGTGACATGAATACGGCAGTAATTGTAACTATCAAGAACAAACCATTTCTAGTCAAGGTGATCTAATGCTTAGCTGATGAATTACACGTGTTCAGTGGGTTCATTTTTCTGGAGAGGAGGAGTAGTAAACTTACGATGTTTTCTAGAAGGATGGCAGAGGGAATAGGAAGAATCGCAAGGGAGAGGGGCACAATAAAATTGGCTGAGAGAACTCACAAAACATCGGGCAAGATCTGATGCATTCTCCATAAGGAGTAAGAATAAAAACAAGTCGAGTAGGAAATCTGAGACATACTCTAGGCATGAAAATGAAGGTAAAATTCGAGCCAAACACATAAAGGTTTCGAAATTCGCGGAGGAAGACTAGAGAAAAAAAACGTAGGTCTGGTTCAACATATCGCTAGGGAGGTTGAAGAAATTCATTGAGGAAGGGTGCACTAAGAACTCTGATCTGCCAATGAAAGGAGTAGGGGATGGGTGCACTCAACAAGCCCAGTTTTTTCAAGGGAAAGAGAAAGCTGAAGGCGTACCTAACAACCTAGATTCAGTCCCAAATTCCTTTAAAACTCAGATGAAGGAATTCACCCAAGAAGGAGAATGTAATTGATTGAAGCAGTGATCCCAATCCTTTAAAACTTAGAGCCTGAGGATTTTTCCAAGATAAAAAAAAGAAGATGGTTTACAACAGTGATCTATAAATCTCGTAAAGGTTGTACTTAATTAAAAAAAACTCCACAAGAAGCAATTATCATTCTAGTGTTCATGCAACCATCCTAGATCCGGTCCAACAATCTAGAGTTTTTCCACAAGCGAAGTGGGTTTCAAGGCCCACTGAACCACAAAGTATCCCTACAATCCTACATAATTTCCACTACAGAACATGAATTTCAACACATAACCCATTTCAATTTAAAATTCCCACTACATAACAAGAACATGAAATTCCAACATGAATTTAGACATATAACAAATTTCAATTTAAAATTTCGACATATAACCCATTTCAATTTAAAATTTCCACTATAGAACATGAATTTGGACATATAACAAATTTCAATTTAAATTTTTGACATATAACCCATTTCAATTTAAAATTTCCACTACAAAACATGAACATGAATTTCCACAAACTTCGTGAACTTTTAAACAACAATACAAGGATGGAGTATCGTAACCAATAAACCATCGTCGACGAGGATTGATACTTCCAGAGATTTCCATTCGAACTTGCACCAAGATCCTCGCTTTCCAATCCAAGGACTTCACTGGTACCTCCCAATCAACGCTATGGGTACTCTTCTTCCCCCTTAGCCCCCTGAATCGCAAAGGGGCCACACACACAAAACCAGAAAATCACTCTAGCTCCTAGATCGTTTCGCAAGGTAGAGCCACCACTCTCTCTCAAGATGGGTATCCCAACTCTTACAACTAAAATCAGTCAGAATTTCTGCAGCATAACCTTACTCAAAACCAGTGTGCCCCCTTCCTTCTCTTAACCAATTGTTTTATAGAAATTCCTTAGTGACAACTTTCCATTTTCACATTTAATTTAATTATGAATTATTCCCCCCATACACTTGTCACCCATTCCCTTAGTTGCATAAGTAAATCCACAATTTAATTTAATTAAAAGTCAATTTCCCTCACCCATCCTAAAAATGCTCCTAAAATAACTCCTAGTTGTCCCTTCATTCCCTTCATTCCCATTTATGACTGACACCTTTATAAGCGAAGTTGAGTTAAAATAGCAATGTTCTCTAGTTAGACTAGACTTTTGATACCTTTCTATGCTTACACAATCTTGTACGCTTTATTCCTTTCTTATTTTAATTTCTAATTTTTGTATTTACTTGCACAATGTGTATTAAATCACTCAGATTTGTTTTATTTTTATTGAATTCTTAAATTGATTTACTTCACCCCTCATTATTTAATTTATAAAATTAGCTTTTAGTCTTCTCACTAATCTTAGACTTAGGCTTAGCTACATTTTTATTTGCATGATCTTAGACCCTTAGGGATTATGATTAATAAATTCATTCTTTAGTTAATTAATTAATCAATTAATTATTTCGGCAGGTGCTCCAGATTTTACAGGTTTAACATTCTCTCAAGTTTTCTAGGCCACCTAGATTCATTGACTCATTTTTTTTTTAAATACCGCAACGTGCCCTTGAAGACGCACTCTGTGCTCCAAGGGTGCCACTCGCCTTTGATTCAAATTTTAATTATGCGATGTGCCCTTCAAGATGCACTACGTGCTCCAAGGGTGCCACTAGCCTTTGATTCAAATTTTAATTATGCGACATGCCCTTCAAGATGCACTACATGCTCCAATGGTGCCACTCGCCTTTGACTAGTTTTGGTAGTTGTCCAACCCTTGGAGTCAATAATCCATTCATGAGACCTTGTGAGAGACTAAGGGCATCTAAGGAATAAGGACCTTGCCTTATTGCACACCCATTATAATATTTGTGCGCGAGTGTCTCAGTCTGCCCTCACTTGTGGATCTCTTGAAGTAGGTAATCGTTAACCTACAATTTGAGCCACGACGAGAGTGCTAGTAGGTTGTGACAGGGTTTCTACCACATCTCTCCCTCAATATCTGGTTTTTTTGCATGGCCCCTTTACTCCTTATGTGGTTCTGATTAGAAATCAGTCATCGACCTGCATCCATCAACAAAACAATGTCAATGATCCATGCACAACATCATAATATACCTGATCATATGTCACATATGCATAAATAAAATACTCAAACCAATACAATGCACTCCCTGACTCGATCCAGAGTCCAAGGAGGTCCATTGATGCCATCAACATCCCCATTATGTCAAGTGTCCTGCACACTTAGGGGAAACTCGTCAATAAATTATGTCAATACATAGATATCAAATAAAATAATATCATAATCCATCAACATCATCATAAGAATCCATAAGTGAAACAAACAACATATACTAAAACTGGATCACTTGTACGCAAGTGTCCTCAAAGAAGAAATCAATAACATGTGCTCGCAAGAGAGGGATGTTACACCTTAAACCAATCAAACTAGAAGTTGACTACTTTGTCCCACTTACTATCCACATAATTTAGTCTATTGACCATATTTTGGTCTCACACCAATGGCTCTTGGGCTTCAAATGCAATGTTAATCGATGTTTGCCTCTTTATCCACTCATACAACAAACAAGGAAAATCATCAAAGACAATTTCATACAAATGTGTATAGATATACCTTTGTTTCCATCTTTGGCCAGTAGGTTCTTAGTATCTCTTCTTGTGAACTCATATTCCTTCATGGATAACCAGTCTTGTATTTTCTCTCAAGAAGGTTTCCACCTCATTCTTTCCCTTCATCGTTCAGTACAAAAACTTTATGTCCCGACAACAAAACAATTTGTTGGAGTGTTTTTGTTCGTTGGGGGGTTAAAGATCCAGGGTTCATAAATTTTTACCAAAAACCCCAAGATGTTGGCATATTTCAATCTTCAGTCAAGGACTGAATAAGGTCTCACCCAAGATTCCATGAGAATCATATAGACCATTAATCTTGTGTCAGATGTGAAGGGACAACACAGAAGAAAACCTCTTAGGAATAAACTCATTCATTCATTTATAACTAAGTGATAAATTGTTATGCATGAAAAAGTAAACATACATACATTCAAGCCATGACACAAAAGAATCCATAAAGAAAGGACTTCATATTTCATTCATTAACTTTAGAGTCATTCAGATACAAAATCCATAACTAGAGATGTTCCATGCACTCTAGTCTCTTTCTTTCATTCATACACAGTTTCTATCTCTATTACAGACTCATACAAAAACTGGGACAACACTCTACTTGGAACTCACACTATGTCT